>PVKE010045819.1:0-12480 GCA_004027555.1 Craseonycteris thonglongyai | reverse complement strand
TTCCTTGAAAACTGTATCCTCTTCCTTTCCAGACAGTGAAATCTCTGTTGCTCCCACAGACTGTCTCCACTGCCTTCTAGTGACCCTAACACCCTACAGAGTAATCCACATTGCATTTTGAATCCTACCTTAGGTTCCACTCCTGAATTATTAGTCTGAGTTTTGTTTTTTCTTAAGATTTATTTTATTGTTTGAGAGGAAAGAGAGAGAGAAGAGAGAGGGAGGGCCCAGAGCAGTCTCCAGTTGTACATCATTGGTTGTGACATGTTTTCATTACACTCATGTGGACATAGAGCCTCACAGGGTGGGAACCAAACCAGGGGCCTCCCACATGGGAGGTGAGAACCTTCACTACCGAGTCATCCTGGTGGTTACCAGTTGTGCTGCAGCTCAGCACAGGGGGATGTATGGGCCTGGATCAAGAATTGAACCCTGGACCTTGCGATTACTAGGAAAACACTCAACCACTGAACTATCCTGGCATCCTTTTCTGAGTTTCTTGGTGAATGGCTCTAATATCAGTCTGATCTGTAATGACATTTAAGTACTTCCAACAAAGCTGAAAAATCTATAATCACACAGAAATAAGCATGAGAAACTTCCAAATGTACTTTTGAAAATGCTTTGTAAATTGTGTGTGTGTGTGTGTGTGTGTGTGTGTGTGTGTGTGCTGTCCAGAAAAAATCCAGTCATTGTCAACATAATGAGAATAGTGACATGGCTGGATACTTCTTTCCTCCTCCGATGTAGTATAAAAAATAGAGGTATTATAGCTGGACTTTTTTCTAAGAAAAAAGAATTCCTGAGAAAATCAGGTAGCTCCCACTGATAAGGAAGTGAGCTTTTAATTTTGAGGTTTCATCTGAATTTTGAAAGAAAAGAAATGTCAAGCATTTGGAGAAGGTGAAAATTGGTAGTCCCATGGGTTGTGTGTACACTGTTTCAGGAGCTTTTTGGTTTCGTTTTTGTGGTGTGTGGGTGGAGGGTATAGCAGAGAATTTTGTTTTGTGTCCTCATGTTTTGATGCAAACGCTTTTCAGTGAAGACCACACTCTCCAAGTCTCCTCAAGTAGCACCTTTCCCAATTGTCCCCTCCTCCCTGCGTCACACACTTGACACTGGACAGCTTTTGGGTTTATAGCTTTTCTTGGCATAGAGACTTTTGAGGCCAAAAGAGACATTAGAGATTAGCGGGTCTCATTTCCAAAATCCTTTTCTGTAGCCCCATTATTCCAAATCTATACAATGTTGCTTCTAATAGAAAATGATTCACAATGCTCTGGTCTCACTGCAGGGAGTGTATTTCTGATGTTCTGGGTCCAGTACATTCATCCATTTGACAGCTCGTGTGCTTTTAGTGGGCTGGCTTTCCTGTTGGTGGCAAAATAACCTGTGTGCCCTATGTCTCATAACCTCCACAGGAACGGAGTTTTATTCCAAGTGCAATGACAGTGCAGCAACTGCATATGCATGTGACAGCCTGTGATAGAACTGGGAATGGGATTCCTGATTAAAGGCTGAAAAGCTGTGTTAGAACCCCTTAGCACAGACATTCAGCTCTCTTACTCACTGGCAGAACTTATTCCTACACCTGGTTTTATCATGAATTGAGGAGGGCCCTGTGGGCTTGCTCTTCAAAATCCAAACAGAGTCACTCACAGAATCAGCTTAACAGTGAGTGACATCCATTGGAGAGCAGGATAATCACATTTTGGTGGCAGGTAAAGCCTTGGACAGCCTCTTTCCCTATATCTGCCTAATGTTTCCTATTGCTTCTAAAGAGAAGAAAAGGCTGGCAATGTGGCATAAGAAATGCTTTGCCTTCTGATTTGCCCGCAAACCTCTTCAACGGTGAGGAAGGGGAAAGGAGCCATCTGCTGCCTGTTGTCATTCGCTCCTCGGGCGAGCTCCATGCAGGAGTGCTCTTCTGCTGGGGACGTCTGCGGAGCACACGGGAAATGATTGCGGAGCTGAAAACCTGGCTCAGCAAATGCATGGGCAACCTGCTAAGCATGCTGAATAGACTTCGGGATGGATTTTCCCTGAGTCAGAGTGAAGTGGAGTTCAGAATCCCCAGTAGCTTCCTCTCGGAGTCCTCCTGTGTAGCAGCAGGAGATAAAATAGGACCCATGTCAGGAAGGAGCATCAACCTCGGCCAGCTCCTCTTGGTTGTTGCAGTGACTGGGACAGCATGAAGCACAGAAGACAGGCGCACCTACTGATGTCAAAACTGTCCCGTGGGGGAGGCCAGGAGAGCTCAGCAGCTGAGCACTTGCCGGCAATGGCGAGGACCGAGGTTCAATTCCCGAGCCCAGACCATGCACCCCCATATGCTGAACTGCAACACAAGGGGAAACCACTGCTGGTTCCTGACTGCCATGTGGGAGCCCCCTTCGTTTGGTTCCTGCCCTGCGTGGCCCCACATCCACCCGTGTGGAATGAAACCACGTCACAATGATGTACAGCTATGGAGACTGCTCTGGGCCCTTATCTCTCCCTCTCTCACCTTTTCTCAAACAATAAAGTTAAATTAAAAAATTAAAAACTGCCTCTTTTGGGGTTCTGCCCTAAACCACTTCCTGTGTGTGTCTGTGTGTGCTGTGTGTCTGTGTGTGTGTGTGGGGGGGGGGAGTATGTGTTGTTAAATTCCAAACGTTGTGTGATGACAAATTACTAAAGAATTACATCAAACTTCAGAGCCAATAGCCCACTGATAGAACAAACATTCTTAATTTCTGATTTATTAAAAAAAGATACCATAGTCATAAAAAGCTCTTCCATTGAAGTTTCAGAACAAAACTTTTTTTTAACTTTATACCTTGGCAAATGGGAAAGAGGTACAGCTGTGTGAAAACTGTTGCCCAGATTGGCAAAATAAAGTTGATAGTGTTACAAAAAACAGATTCTTAGTCTATTAAGTATGTGCAGGCGCAAACATACACATATACATCCCACACATACCTTTTTGAATAAAAATAGTATGCTAGAACTTTGCTTTTTCCCTTAAGTGTGTTGTTTACCTATCTTGTCACTAGCCCAAGAGAAAGTACTTGGTATTAGCTTAAAGGGTTCATATTACTCATTCCACAGTGATCCATAGATCAGTTTGCTTGTGCTTAGAATGGCCAAGAACTTTCTTCCCTTCTTCTGTCATTCAGTATTCTTAATAGTAATCCACCAATTATGTACTGTCTGCTTACATGGTATGAGGAATCATACTGTAAAATGTGAGTGAGAGTAACGTGACCAAAGTGTCCATTTGTATCGCTGTGCATGTCTTTTCAATTGACCATGCATCTCATACTTATCACGAATGCGTGCAATCATTAGGTGTGTTGGAGGTTCTGTTGCATGCTCACGCCTTCATTGTTGTATTTCCACCATGTTATCGAGTTTCAAATACCATTCAAAATGGTCTTACTCTCTTCCAACAACAACCGTGCTTCCACAGCTTTGACTGTCCTGCCGTTCACATGGTGATGCTGGCCTTCATTTGCTTAATACCATCTCTTAAGAAAACATCATACTACACATTGGTACTATAATTCAACTTTGAAATGTAATACACAGATAACAAGTCTTAAAATGTGTGCACAGGGGATGCAGGGATGGCTCAGCCAGCAGGTTGAGCACTCATCTTGCAGCTCTGGGATCCAAGGACCAAATCTTGGCCCAGGCTTGTGTGGACCCATATGCTGAACTGGGGTGTGCCTCCACTTTGGTTCTCACTGGGGAAAATTTCCCATGTGGGAGACCCCGGCCTGGTTACTACCCTGCACAGCCCTGCACCATCCTGTGGAATGAAACTATGTACAAAACTAATGAGGTGCAACTACGGAGACTGCTCTGGGCCCTCCCCCTTTTCTCTCTCTCTGTCTTTCTCTCTGTTAAAAACAATAAAAATAAATCCTTAAAAAATATGTACACAGTTGTTGGCACCCTCTGTATTTACTTATGTTTTGCTTTTACCAAAATGCATAGGTGACATTTCTTAAAAATAGGGTCACTCCTTTTATTATCCAATAAAAGATCAATATCACATGAAGCCTTGTTAATGATCCATAGGCACCTGGAAACTATTTGTTGCCCTTCAGTTTCCCAAAGCTCAGACATTTAATCAGTTGAGTACTTGGGACACTGAAAATGAAAATGATAGAAAATTTTTCATATGCTGTTTCCCTGATCCCACCCTCAATTGCTATCTATTATAAGCCTGTTAACACTTATCTTAATCTAAAATAATGAGTGTTGGGGAAGCCGGGGTGGCTCAGTGGGTTAAGCGCTCACTTTGCAGCGCCGGGGACCGGGGATCGAATCCCGGCCCTGGCCTGTGCGGAACCATATGCTGAACTGGGAGCTCCCCCAGTTCAGTTCTCTCTCTGTCTCTATCTCTGTATCTCTCTCTCTCTGTCTGTCAAAAATAACTAAATAAAAATATATTAAAAAAAAAACTGGAAAATAAATAAATAAAATAATGAGTGTTTATTTGACGAGCATCTGTCAATCAAACAAAATACATTCTTCATGAGCACAAAGATCAGGTCTGTCTTATTCATCAAGGTATTCCTGCACCCACTGTAATGCCTTCAGCATAATAGATATGCAATAAATATTTGCTGAATAGTGAGCAAATAAACAAATAATGTAAATCCACTCTAATACAGGTATCTCCTCCTTTAGTATTGTTCTAGATATCCCCAGGCAAAATTCCCTTTCAATCAAATGAGTAGGTAGATACAATACATGTGCCAGTTTTGGTCATTGTTGCCATGCTCTCTGTGAGCATAAGAGATGGCTGAATGCGCTATACAAATACCTTCTAATTCCATGATCCCATGATCCAGTGGAATATTGAAACCTGCAACGTGCCATCAAGGATCCAGGTACTTTTAAAGGTAGAAAATGGGAATAAAGTTGAAAGGTTCATGTTCACCCCAAATGTAGCATTCATTGCCAAGAATGTAGCTGTGGAAGTGTCCTGACACATGTCACAATTGTTGCAGCAGTTTCCACGAGCAGTTTCCACAAGAGAGGATATCTCCAAGGGCAACAGTAAGGGTAATCGTTCCATTTGAAACCTAGAAGGTAAGCATACTGATGAAAATAGTGTTCCCTTGACCCCTAGAGTGTGTTTTAAGTTTGTATCTCTGGCTGTGGAGCTCAGCAATTATTAGTGTTATAGATGTAATGTGATCCCCTGAAGGAGACGGAGAAAGGGCTTAAGAAATACCTCCCCATGCCACAGATAATAAGGGAGGATGAAAGCTCATAGAGAGCATGGAGCACAAAATAGAAGTGTCAGTGAACAAGATGCTATTTTATTGACCATGTAAGAGACAGGGTTCACCTTAGAAAAACCTGGGGGGAAATGCTTGAAAGAAGCTTGTCCAATCTTATTAATATTGGAAACTATACAAAGAGAGAGAAAAAAATGCCTTTAAAATATTGTGTGTCCAAATCTAATTTATGACAGTGCATAGGACAAAGCAAGACAAACCCTTGGAAAAAAGATCTCAGAAATTCTTCTGAGAAAATAATAAAAAAGGCATTTAGGAGCCATATACTCAGACTCAGATATCCTATACCGATGGTGAGAATATGGGTAGTAAATGAAAGCAGCTTAAAATTCTCACACAAAGAGGTTATATAGAGTTGAATACATGTCACTGAGGCTTGCTAGGATGGTACTCATTGAAAAATCGCAATTAGAGGTAATAATCTGTTCAAAAATAGATCTAACAAGAGAGAGAGAGAGAGCATTATATGTTGCAATGATACAGAGCAAGAGGAAAAAAAATCCATGAATTTAGAGGCAGAATCATGCTGAGCAGAAATACCAAAATAATACCATAGTGGGAATCCTCTACAACCTGTTTCACAACATCAAGGACATGAATCATACTTTATAATAGTTATCACACAACTGGAACAATGACAAAAGTTCTTGATGGAGACTTCAATTTCAAAAACTATGCTTAAAGCCTCGGTATTCTGAAAGCAAAGCATGTCATATATTAACTTACTGAACAATTTTGCCTCATAAATACTTGCAGAAACAAGGAAGAAAAAGGTTTGTCTGGAATTAAAATTGTCAAGAACTTGCATGATTACAGGTAAAGTATTTTGATTTCAGGAAAATATGTAATAAAAATGTCCCATGATTATTTTATGGATAAGATGCTAAAAGATGGATAGGGATCATATTACCCAAGTGGTTTCTGGGAGTACTATGCAAGACACTAAATGAAAGAGTGTTCTATTGATTCAAGGTGACATTTATTTCTGGGGGCAGAACCGTTAGTTACCTTGTAGAAGCTTAAAGAGCCATAAGTCACATGAGTTTCAGAAATACACATGCATAAACAAATAAACAACTTTTATCCCTAGAAAACAAAACATTAAGTGACATAGTGACTACTTCAGCTAAGTATGAGTCTCTAAAAAAAAATCAGACTTTTATCTACTAACTCAAAAAGCAGGAGTATAAAATTTAAGTGATCAAAATCCAGCAGCAAAGCAGTAGAAGAATGCCAGACATGCATAGAATTTTATGGACGGAGTCTCTTTTCATAACTTCTTATTGGTCAAACAACTTTAAAGCCAAGCAACTAATGCGCTTCAAGGGATCGGGGTTGTTTTCATCTTTCATTTGGTCACTTGCAAAATTAGGAACTTCTTATAGACCAAATAGATAATTTTGGCAATGGCCTACATTAGCTACCAAAGGGATACTGACTGCCGAGCAAAATAGGAGGCGAGTTTTAAGAAAATTTATCAAAATAATTACAGGAGAATACTTTCATTAAAAATATAAATTGGTATAATTAGAATAGAATCATAACTCTTTTACAAGTGTTTCTGTGGATATTTTATCTTTGTTACATTTCACGATTTGACATTCAGTTAAAATTAAGTGCTTTTTCAGTGTGGAAAAACTCTGATTTACTGTTCCATTAGTTTCTTAGCTTAATGGGAAATGATGTAGAATTAGTTACTTTTAGCAAGAGATTAGCTCTCCTAACCTTGTTAAATTTTATCTACCCTCTACGACTAAATAATGCTGACAAAATGAGAAGACAGGTACACTTGTTGAAGTATAACCAAGAGTGTCTTTCATATAGGACAAAGAAATAAAAAAAATTAAAGTGAGAAAAACAAGAGTTGAGTTATAAAAGCCTAATAGGATTTGTCAGTTATAATAAAACGACTTATAGCTTTTTTTTTTGTTTAAAACCCAAACATTTTCTTATTCTCAAATACCTGTTTTTACAAATACTATAGAAGGAAATATAAAAAGATGCTTTTCATAATTATGCTTTCAAATACTTCATAATAAGCTGTCTGAGACCTCATAAGATATGCATTATCATAAATGGTGCATACATATCCATGTTAAAAGGAAAAGAAAAGTAGCTATAATGAGTCACGATACCACAAATATGTAAGAACTGGAAGTAGGCATTTCTAAGACACTTTCCCAGGTAGATTTCAAAACTCCAGCTCTTTCTAATATTTTTAATAAGGAACCCATATGATTGGACAGTAATTTGCTTTTCCCAGAATAATTTCATTCTGTATAACTTTTCTCTCTTTTTTTCAAATTACCTAAGTGTATTTTTTTTATATATTAAGTACCATGTAAATTTCTACTACAGATTATACTTTCTTGCTATTTAAGTCTTCTAAAAGTGAAAAAAAAACCTCCAAATTTATAAAAATAATAAATGAGTCCATGTGTAAAATATCATTCAGAACAAAAGAGTGTAGAATATTAAAATGAATGAAAACCAAAGTAGATGAGGGCACTTACTCATATTTCAAATGCTTTGAAGTCCTAAGTCATTTGTATTTTCTTCTTCCCATTTTGCAGATGGGGAAGTTGGCATGCAGCAGAAGAAAGAAATGCTATTGCCCAAGGTCATGTGATGGATATGCCCTTACCTTCTAAACTTGCTGTGCCAGTTTCTCATGGCAACTTCTAATTCTGCAAATTTAGATTTTAGAAGATGCCTTAGAAAACTTTGATAATGGCAACATAACATTATGTTAAAAAGTGTATTTAATAATGGGAAATCAACACCAACAGTTCTCTGACACACGAAGAAATTATGGTTCTTGCATGTATCTTATTAGGTTGATTCTGCTTAAACTTAATGGGTAAATAAATGAATGAAGATGAATTGAAATCCTGTTTCTTGCATTTGCTGAAGTTAAGAAACCATTTCACAACATGTATGGGTGCCAAGAGAGGAAGCCCAGGTAGGGAGGATGCAACAGGGAGCTCATGTCATGAAATTAACCAAGTGCATGACTTATGAACTCAACTCTGATTCACAGAACCGTGGACCTCTGAGTTGTAATCAGATAGAGTGGTCACCTGGATCATGGTTCTCGTCCTAGATCTATTAAATCAGACTTCATGGGAATGGGACAGCTGGTCCATGGATCAGAATTTGGAAAGCCCTGACCTTGCCAATCCTCTATGCCAGATTTGTTCAACCTGTAGCCCATAGGCCACATGCAGTCCAAGATGGGTTTAAATGTGGCCCAACACAAACTTGTAAAACATAATGAGATTTTTTGCAAACTTTTTTAATAGTTCATCAGCTATCATTAGCGTAAGTGTATTTTATGTGTGGCCAAAGACCATTCTTTTTCCGATGTGGCCTAGGGAAGTCAAAAGGTTGGACACTGCTGGTGTCAAGCTAGAACACATCACAATTAAAATCTGTCTGCAAACACCTTCCCCCTAGCACTCTCTAAACTAATGTTCATTTTTATATTATTTCATGTGTCACCGTAACATGCTTTATATTTTTACAGAACACCTATTCCTATAACAATAATGGCTATTAGTTATTGAATACTTTTATATTGAGCACTGTCCACAGAACTTTATATAGAATGACTTTAACACTCACAAAACTCTTAGAGGTAGGAATTACTGATACACCTATTTTACATACGAGAAAACTGAGGTACAAACAAAGTACCTAACTTGTAGGAGGTCACAGAGTCAGTAAGTGGGTGAGCAAGCATTTGAAGTCAGGCAGTCTAGCTGGAAAGACTGCATTTTACCCACTATACTGCCTCTCTAGCTGATATTATAGTAGGTAATTACCTATTCCATTTATTGTCTTTCTCCTCTCACTGGAATGTAAGTCTCATAAGGGCAGGAACTACTATGTCTATTTTGTTCAATGCTGTATTCCCAGCGTCCAGAATAATACCTGGCATATTTGAGATGTTCAGCAAATTGTTCAATGCATGAAAGACTTCAACAAATATTTGTAAAGTGTCTACTATATATTAGGCTGCTCTAGGAACTAAAATTACAGAGGAAGTCTAATATTCCTTCCACATGATAGTTATTAAAATAAAGAAAGGAAGGTTTAATATACTTTTCAAATTTCTTGTCTTATAGAATCAATAGCCTATTTTGTTCCATCATTTACCATGTGGCATGGTATTACCAAGGCCTTCCCACCTGTACAGGGGCAGTTAGTCAATAAAAATATGGGGCACATGAAACTTACCAGAGTGCCTTACGAATGGTCTGACTCCTTTTTCCTATACTCTGCTTGTTTTGACACAACCCAAGACTGTCATTTGCTTTTCTGTTGTAACAGCTGTATCACATTGTTAGCCTTTGTAGAGTTGGCAATGAAATAAAAGGCCAATGGTCTTTTTAATAATAATGTCATGATACTAAGCCACTCCCAGTTGTGAATTGGGTGGTAGAAATTCTATGAATGTTTCTATTTTTAAACTGACTTGGAGAACTTCATAATTACTCCTATTAAATTTAATCTTATTACTTCAGGGGCATTCTTCCAACTTATAAATAACCTTGAATCTTAAGTCTTTGAGCCATCTTACCTGTTTTTCATCTTAGAATTTAGTCATCACCAAATTCTGCAAGCAAGACTATTATGTTGTCATTGAGATAGCTCAGTATACAGAAAGGAACAGAACAGTTCTATGGCAAGGCACTAGAGACCTTTCTTCTGGTTAACAGTGATTCACCAATAAAGACTTTGGGTTCTACTATTCAGCATGCTATGAATACAAACCCACCTTCCACTATCATCCATATCTCTATTTTAGTATTTACTGACGAAATAATCACAGATCATTTTTGCTCTCTGTTTTGCTGACATCCAAATACCTTACATGCAATGACTGTTGTGGAATCTTAATTGCAGAGAAATCTTTCCCTTCATTGCTTCTTCCATTGCTATGAGGTAAAATTGTACAGGAAGAAAATAATTCATCGTACACTGTGCTTTCGTTACACGGTGACTTTAGACATATTTCTTGAAATGGAAGTCTCCAGTAAGATTTTTTTTTTTATTTTTGCCATTGTGGCAGTTGTATAACTATTTAGAAAGTGTCATCCATGTCCTCCATTTGACCAAACACATCGTTGGAGACTCCCACTATTATTTTGGTAGTTCTCTTCAGCACGCTTCTGCCTCTAGATCCATCCTTTGTTGTTGTTGTTTCCATTCTGTATTTTTGCACTATGTGATGCCTTTCCTCTTGTTACATCTGAATGGATTACTACCTTTAATGTATTTTTTTCATTTGGTGCCATCACATTAAGTTTCATTGATACCTCTGTGATTATAGTTAAATTATTTGAGTTAAAATTTCAAGCTGATTTCCACAAGGGTTTGCTAGCATGTTTTATTTTATTTATTTATTTTTGTTAGCATGTTTCAAAGGGCATTTCTTATTTTTCAACATAAAAATAAGTGCAGAGAAAACCTATTATAGCATTAGTGTGTCTCATTCATTCCCTTTATATCCACTTAAACTCCAGGACTATTTTCCTGACTTCCTCTACACCTTCATGCATTTCTGCAACTACATCAAACTCCACCTGAGATGTATACATTTCCAAACAGACACGTAGTACATCTCAGCATATATGCTAAGTATCTCCCATGTACCAGAAGGAAGATCATTGATCTTACTAAACACTTACTGCTTTGATCAGTGCCCCCATGTTACTCATAAAATAAACTACAGTTCAATGAAAGAAACTTTAAAATTATATTTATATTGGTTATAATGGGTTCATATATTAGTTAATATGGGTAGTAAGCAAAGTAAACAAATATCATAAACTTAAAGTAAAGGAAAAATACAACAGTTTTATGTGCTTTTATCTGGAAAATTGATGTCTGAGGATAAAAATTAGCATAAACCTCATTAATGTGTAGCATTATTGTTCAAACCAGTAGATGTTACACTACAGTTAATTGTATTACCAATTAAGACAAAGGAAATCCATTTTAACTTGAATAAAAGCTTTAAAATAATAATTTCAAAAATTGGAAATGAAATGAATAATTTTGTTTAAAAAGCTTTGGTCCTTTGAACTTCAGTCTATTCAGCTTCTGAAATGCTTATTAAAACAGAATTCTGTTCGGTACATTTTAAACTTTAAATAATTATACCACCCAGTGTGCCCTTCTGTAAAACATCAGTAACTGACAATATTATTTCATAAAACATTTATATCATACAGCTGCTCTTGCAGTTCAAAAAATTTAAAAATAAATAAATAAATAAAAGTGAAACTTTGCTAATAAGGTGACAAATTGAAAGGAGTTACAGGGAACTTGCTCAAAGAGGCCAACTCTTCTGAAATGACTTGAAGCCTCAAAACTAATGACGGTAATGGCTTAAACTTGCTAAAGGAAATCAATACATTCGTTGATTGTTATTCTCTTTGCGAGTTTGTCAGGCCTATATCTGACAATGACAAAGTGAGATCCTTCTCTGAGTAGTGTCAGCTCAAAAACACTACCTCTATACCTATTACTAAATTAAGCCCTAACAGTTCATGAAAACCTTCCCATCGTGAGTTAACCCTTCCAGGTCAGGCCTTGCCACTAAGGATATTTGAAATGTTGAATTCTATTGCCAAACTTGCTTTCCAAAGAAAACACAGTGAATGAAAAAAACGTGCATAGTGACTGTTACTATCTCTCTCTCTTTGGCTATCAGTTCCCAGTTGGTTTTAAAGTTTGTATAACGTTCCCATGTGTTCAGGCAATGGAATTGAGTCAAACCCAATGTTGTCTACTGGAAGGGAGATGAAGCAGAACATAAGTATACAAGGGCTGTCTGGGAAAAAAAATCTAGCCATAAATGCCCTTACTTTTCACATTACATGGCTGGATACTTTACGAACAGCCCTTGCATTTCCTACCTCAGTTCACATCTTAGCTCTTTACCCAAATGCACAAGTTAGAAACCAAATAATTTTATAATTTTCATTTAATAAATATACTGAGTGCCAGTTACTCAGAAGTGAATGGGTCAAAACCAATATTTGTTTTCACAGCCCTGAAAGAGAAACAGGGAATTTAGCCAATGAACTCTTAAAAGCAGAACATCCTCTCTGGCTGGAGTCAAATAGATGCAACAGAAAGCAGTCACTGGTTTGAAGATGGAAATAGCAGCATA
>PVKE010045818.1:0-12476 GCA_004027555.1 Craseonycteris thonglongyai | reverse complement strand
TTCCAAATATCCAAGAGGATGCCACTCCATCACCTACATTTCTTGCAATACTTACATGTAAAATCAGAAAAATCTACATGAAGACCCCACAGATGGTCAATTAGTTACATATACATTCCTGATGCTGTGCCAATTTAACAACTAAACTATGACCTTTTCTTGCTTAGAAATAATTATCCGATCTTTCCTGGCATTTCTGTGAAGTGGAACATTTTATTCTAACTGTGCAACTCTCAACACTTTCTTCTCTGCCAGGCATTAGACAAGATGTCAGATTTGTCATCACACTGGAAGGTTTTTATTAATTATCTTTCAGAGGCAAAGTTCTTTTGTAATTTATTTTTTCACACCAGGAAAATTCTCCTATTGAACTAAATGTCTATCTTGTTAAATTATTTTTTCTGCTGATGATTCTCTCTTTGAAACTTCCAGAAGAAAAGAATAAACCCAGCAAAAATTGATGTTGAAGTCAAAGAATTGATTATGTTAAGCAGAACACCACACATCCCCCACCCCACTCCCCGGGACAGAGTGTAAGAATTTGCATCTTTTCGTTAAAACCTAACTGCCTGATATACAATTAAGATAAAAATTTCTCCAAATGCTTGCTTGCCTGAAACAGAATTAAAATGATGGGTCTTTACATGTCAATCAATAATATTCCAAAAGATTCATTCTTTGATGTAAGTAGTAAAGTATAAGAAAGCATGTTCTTATACATTTATGAAGTGCCTACTATGTGTCAGTGACAAGATATACAAAAATTAGTAAGACAAGACCCCTTTAGCAACACAGAGCAAAATAGGAAAGACTGATATGTAAATACCTAATTTAAAATACAATTAAAAGTATAAGTACAGAGTAAATAATCTAGTAGAAATCATAAAATAGAGAACACAACTCAAAATTGGGGAGTTGGAGTAAGGTCACTATCTTTGTCCTAGACACTTCAATTTAGAAGAGTTTGCTTGTATAGCCTTATATTTTAAATAAAAGAAAATGTACATTAAAAGGACTATGGATGATGGTAATCCTTGAACTTCCTCTTCAGTGCTACTACTAGTTATTACTGAGGACTCAGATATTTTAAGATGAAGTAACGCTGATGATGAAAAATTTCTAACATCTTTGATAACTTTATTTGTAAAGAGTAAGAATTCTTAAAATGGTAGAAACTAGAAAATAATTTAACTTAATATGTAATTATTTTTCTGCTCTATATTTCTAGAGTAGAACGCACAATAGTAATATGTGTCTAAATGGAGCACAAGGTGGTCTCAGGTTTCAAGGAAAAACTAGAAGGAGGCCTTCTAGCAGTGAAGACTACCCAGAAGAATCCTGGTAAATGTTGCACTGGCTCTCTAAGAAATAAATGCCTTGATTTGTATTTGTAACATTTGCCAGTTTCCATGGTATTTATAAATACTCTCATCATGACCAATTTCGACCTACCAACATAAAGTCACTGGATACAAGGTTGGGCAGAGATGTGCACAGTTGGGTCCCATGAGTTAAGCAGCTCCAGCAGAGCACTGGGTGTGCCAGTTCCTTATTTTGGTTGTTTGGGCCAAAAACTTCCCTGGATTTTTGCAGGGCCTTCATGAAAATGAACCACCATGGCACCAAGTGGAGCTTCCCTCCTTCCCAGAGTGACATTGTGTAATCAAGACTGGGGTTACACTACATCTGAGTTAATACAGCCTGGAAAACTCTTCCTAATGGCGCAAAGTGGCCCACCATAATTTGGTTTTATAGTGAAAGAAAATGCAATGAATCTTTCATTTGTAACTATGTGTTATTTAAATGTTGCTTTTGATGTTTTATCCAGGGTCCTATATCAAATGATCAGAGATAATCCTGTTTTCTGACATAATTAGGGAGCTGCCGCTTGGCTAAGCTGGAGGATAATCAACTTAACCTTGAAAGTTTGTCTATAGTTCCACACTCATATTTAGAACACAGATGTGGCAGCCACACCAGGGTCTCCCTCTATAGTTAGACACCAGTCACAGACCTTGATCTAAAGACAGACATGCTTTAACAGAGAGGGTGCAAATTATGATGGCCAACAGGCCCCATATGGCCAATATTATCTGTTAGATGGCCTTTAGTTTGTGGATTAGTTGCTAACATTTAAATATCAAGTATTTTTATTAAACACCCAGATTTGAAATAGCACTGGGACAGGAGTCAAACAAGGCAACAGATGATCAGGAAACCCTCCTAATGGACAGAGCTTCAGTTCCAGACAACCACAGTTCCAGACAACCACAATCTATGCTCCTCCCTATTTGTCCCCAACAAGTACCATTTCCTTTTTATTACCCCAGTTTTGCTGATGGTTTCCTAAATTTAACCTAGAAGTGATTTTTGGCTTACATTCGTCTTTAAAGAGATTTTTCTTAGACCCAGTCCTCTTTATTCTTTTACATTGCCTTTCTGGCTTCCCCAAGCACCTGAGCTTCCACTCTTCATGTACCAATATTCCTAGAAAGTCTCCGTTGATAGGTTGCAGAGAAGTTGCCTCTGTTGCACTGAAACTACCACAACCATATAAAAGTCTCCAGTATTCTCCTCTTGAAATGGCTTCCCTATTTACTGTCCTCTAGATTCTGAGCAGCTGAGTCATCCTGCTCTATTATTCAAGTTCATATTTTTTCAGACCATCGGGCCTTCCTTTTATCCCGCTTGTTCAAAGGCACAGCCAGTTTAGGTCAATAAAAGTGGCTTATTGCTGGTCTCCAAAGAATGAGGGCATCCTCTCCATCAACTTCATAGCAGTGTGAAAGGATCACCCTCCTCTTTAATCAACAGACAGCAAGCCTCTTCAACCTGCTTCTCACTGAAACCAAACACACACACACAATATAGCTAGATATAAATATGTTAAGTCACACCATCTCCCCATTATCATTACTGCAGCAAATTTAGGTGTGGAAAAGTTAGTTTCTGCTCATCATCAAGCAAACATATATCACGTTTTGAGCTAAAAAGAAAGAAAACATCTGAGCTAAAAGGACATTTTATATATACATATATATACACACACACTTTTTCCCTCATCTCTCTTGAGTCTATATGTTCAATTACCTGAAATTTCATGAGTCAGTTTTGGGGATATTTTCAACTCAATCTAGATCAATGCAACCATCAAAGTTTCTGCTAATCCTACTGTTCTTTCAAAGTAAGTCTAATTCTTCTTAGGGAAAAACAGTATATCGCACCCATATAGTAAAATTTGGAGAAAAGGGGATTATCAAACGTTATACAGTGCCAGATGTGATCATGTGAATGACCTCTACACTTGGCTGGGAGACTATACTAGAGTCTCCCTAGGTAGTCAGACACCAGCACAGACTTTATTCTAAGGTTGAATAAGCTACAAAGCAGAGAGGTGTATGTGTTGATGCCACAGGCTTCATTGGGCCACTCTATCTGTTAGAGCAAGGCCAGTATCCACATGGGAGGCACTGACAGCAGAAGGCAGTAAGAAAGGGACTAGGGAGGAGAGACACCCGGGTCCCACTTAGGGTGACCAACTGCCCTGATTTTCTTGAGACTCTCTTGAATTCTTTTAAATATACTTTTTTTATTTATTTATTTATGACAGAGAGAGAGAGAGAGAGAGAGAGAGAGAGAGACAGAGACAGAGACAGAGACAGAGACAGAGAGAGAACTGAATTGGGGGAACTCCCCAGTTTAGCATATGGGTCCTCATGGGCCGGGGCCGGGATTCGATCCTCGGTCCCCGGTGCTGCAAAGTGAGCGCTCAACCCACTGAGCCATCCCGGCTTCCCCTCTCTTGAATTCTTAACCCCTAACATTGCATATCCTAGGAAACTCTTCAGTCCCATATATCCTAGCCCTAGCAGGAAAGTGATGGCACACTCAAGTTGAGCCTTTTGAGAAGAGAAGAATATGGGAACCAACAAAAGTATGGACAGGAGCACAGGGAAGCTTCTCCGTAACAGTGTGACATCTTTATCTCATCCAAGAACTAAAGGTTCAGGAGAGGAGACAGCGTCCTGCCTTGACAGAGAGAGCCACATGGAGCGGGCTCCTTGAGAGAAGCCTTGACCCCTAATGAAGGGACATAGCATCCTGCAGATACGTACTCTCCTCCCTTTGTCTGAGCTTTTGCCCTAGCCCCCCAGTGGTTAAGCACTGACTGGCAAATCACTGCCCATGGGCCAAATCCAGGCCACATCCAGGCCACTGCCTGTTTTCATGAATAAAGCTTTATTGTAACAGAGCCGTGCCCATTGACTGACTTATTGCTATGACTGCTTTCATGCAGACATAGCAGGTTGAGTGGTTGTGACAGAGACTGTATGTCCTGCAAAGCCCAAGTTATGAATTCACTTTCCCTTAAGAAAAAATCTGTACATATCTGGACTAAGCCCACTGGAAGCCAGAGGGCAGGGGAACTCCATAGAGGGTAGAAGGCAAGGTGGAAAAGTATAAAGATTGTACCTGGAGAAACTAAGAAAGCCGCTCAACACACTCCTTAGCTGTGACATTAATCACAAAATTGGAGTATTACTAGGAGAATCTAGGCCAAAATGTAGGAAGCAGAGGCATACCACAATTATCTTGAGTGCAAACAAAACCCTGAGCTTTTTAAGTAGACTTCCATGAATGAGGCCCCTGTAGTTGAGAAAAGATGGGATCTGAAAAGCCTGAATGTGCTCAGCATTTCATGGGTCAATGTTCTGCACATTCAATATTTTTAAAGAATTTTTCTCATCATCTAAAGAAAATACTTTAACTCATAGATAAGCAGGATGTAGAAGTTTTGTTTATTCTTTGGGCTAGAGAACAATGAAATGTTTCAGAGTAATTCTCAATATCTGTATGACCAGTAGTCTCCAGTCCATACTAGATGCTGGAGATAGCATAGTAAGCAGGACAGATATGTTTTTCTGCCCGCAGGAAGCATAATTCCAGTGGAGAAGGTATTAATGGACACGTAAAAAATAAATACGGGATAACTTCAGAGGGATAAATTCTATAGAGAAATTAAAACTGAATGATGAGGTAGGATGAATGGCATTAGATGGGTATTGGGTAGGCATCTTTAATGAGGAGAATGATGAGGAGTTGGTCACGCCAAGAAGGAACATTCCAGGCAGAGGCAGCAGCAAGGAGAACAGCAAGGCTTTGCTGGAGGGATATGGCCACTGATGGGAAGAAGGCCAAGGCAGCTGGAGGGCAGCACTGTGGACGAGGCCAGAGAACGAGGGGAGGCATTATAGCCAATGATGCAGCATGGAGAGATAAACGAGCAGATCTGGGACTTCAGCCTCCAAAAGGCCTGCTTGCAATGTTGGCCCTCAGCTTGCATCTAGGTACATGGATTTGGGGACTGTTCCCACCACTCCAGCCTAAACTGTTTGCACAAATGGTGTGGTTTATGCTAAGCAGCTGCTTCCTTCTGGGAGCCTGGAATTTTGCTACAGACCAGGCAGAAGGTGCTTATGTGACCAGTCTCAGGGTATTCAGTCCCTAGTATGCCTCCCTGGTTGGTAACACTTCACACACATCACAGCTCCTTACTGAAGGAATTAAGCACATCCCATGCCACTCCACTGGGGCGGGGAGGGCTCTTGTACCCGATTTCCCCTAGATTCCACCCCCTGCACCTTCTCTAATTGCTGATCTTGCTACATATCCTTTTCCTGTAATAGGTCATAGCCCCAAATCTATCCTGAGTCCTGTAGGTCCTCCTAGAAACCACTGAGCCTGGAGGTGGTCTTGGGGACCCCTGACACAAACAACAGATCTGCGTTTCATATATCTCCTCTGTGCCAAAACCCAGGGGAAGCCCTTTACATGAACTTTACCATGGACTTCTCACTGCAAGTCTCTGAGTGTGACAACCCCTCCTAGTCACCACTACCACAAGTTTTCAAGATGAAGTCATGAAGATCCAGAGGTTCTGTACCTCACTCAGGACACCAAGCTGAGCCTGCCTGACAGAAAATCCAAGTGGACTAACTCCCAGTCCCATGAATGTCCCTTCACACTCAGCCACAGTGCAAACAGAACCTGCAGGAAACTCGGGGACAGTTTTGCATATTTGTTTGACTCCCTCCTCAAAAGGTCACCCGTTTTAAGACTTTAATCTATTTTATCATGAGATGCTTCAGCAAAACTCATTCAGGCTCTACCTCTTAATCTTGATAGTGAATTTGAGCCTTTGTTGTAAGAAAGACTATTAAGATTTGGCAATAAGATTTTTCAAGGGTGATAAATACTCCTTTAAAGGGACTGCATATCCACTGACTGAATAACTCTGTTCAAAAAATGAAAGCCACACATGGAGAATGGAAGGGCGGTTTAAGAAAATGCAAATTAGAATGACTTTATTGGTTGAGTCGAATTCAGCTCATCTCGTCACAAAGAAGTGTGAGTTGTGAAGGTCTTAGGAAGCCACGTCAGAGGCTGTATAGAATGCAGACACTCGGCATTAGTGGCCTCAGAACATAGCGTGATATCTGCTGTTCAAAGGCAGCAGCAACAAATGCCAAGATGATATCATATGCACTATTCTAGAACTTAATTATATTCTTTTGAAGAAAAAGATCTCTTTAGGCCTGACCTCCTTTGCCAATTTTTCTCAAAATGGGTTACATATACCACTGTGGTATGTGAATGATATTAGACTGTATACTCAGATGAACATTTTTTTATTTTAATGATTATGTCTATTTTAATGATTACCTCCTATTTATAGTAAGTAATATTTATTTTCTATTTAGGGTAATAATAGAAAATTTCCTTTCTAAACATACTTGTGCTGGGTAGTAAATTGATTTAATAGAAGTTAGTGACTAAAGAGAGGGTGGATGTGTGTGAATGTGTGTTTTGCTGTCTAGAAAGTATCCAGCCATGTCATCATTCTCGTTATAGTGACAATGGTGAATTTCTTCCAGACCACACATGCGCGCGCGCACGCACACACACACACACACACACACACACACCACCTACAATTTATGTTGAAGAAACCTGAACTGGATAACTTATACGGAAGAGTTTGCAGACAGGGAATTTTTTCAAGCAAAGGAAGGAAGAGCAATAAGGAAGGTATAAGGGTAGATATCAGTCAGAACCAAAAAAAAGTAAAAGCACACTAAATTTTCAATCAGTGATTTTACAAGTGTGGTTCCCAGAACAGCAGCTTCCGTATGACCCGGAGCTTACCGGAAATGTAGAGTCTCAGGCTTTTCCTCAGACCTACTGACTGAGTCAGAAACTCTGGAGGTGGGACTGTGCAATGTGTGTTTTCACAAGCCCTCCAAGTGATGCCCATGCCCACCTTAAGTTTGAAAACCATGGTGGAGGTGATTCACCATTCACTCACTCATTCATTCAATAAACACAAAGGAAGCATCTTCTACATGCAAGGCTCACAGCTGAACGCAAAGCCCTGGAAAACCACAAAGAAAGAAAACATTTCAAATATTTTACTAAAGATGCATCATGCATGCTGTGAGTGAATCTTGGCAAATCTGATGAGCCGGGCCTGAGAGAATGAGGCTTTGCTGCTCATGGATGCTCTGCGGCTTGAAGCATGAACTCCTGGGGTGTTTGCAGGGTAGACTTCCTGGTGTGACCAAGACATAAATCCATTTTACTGTCATAGATTGATCCAGCTGATGAAACTCTGGCCAAGAATTAAATGTCCTCGGTTTGTTGGAGGCAAGCATGCATGTAGATTGATCATTATAGCAGGGTAGTTCTGGCTTCCTCCTTTGTGTGAGCTGAAACCTTCAGAGCCGGGGAAAAGCTCTATCTAGAGATGAGGAGTGATGAGGCCACTGGTTAGCTCCACCATGCAGAGCAATTTCTCACCATCTAGGATCCTAGGGTTGTACACAGCTACTGCCCCTGTGGGCCAACTAAATAGCAGTGGCTTAGGAAATGGTAAAGCAAGAGTAAGGGTACGAAGAGGATCATTTTTTCTGATGAAGGAATACAACAACTAGATTCACTTTCTCCAGGAAATTTGCTAGGTTGGGTCCTCATGTGCAGCTTAGCATCCATCAGTCCTTGCATCAAAGGGTAGAGCAGACCTGGGTATTAAATCCAGGTGCCATGTGACTTAAAAAAAGAGAGGAGACCAAAATTGCACAGCGCATTCTCTGTGAACTTTGGAAGGAGCATAAATTGGTTCAAACTCTCTAGAGCAGGTGCTATCCCCTATGGAAGCCACTTGTGCCTATAAGATGTGCTGTAAGTAGAAAATGTACACTGGATTTCAAGACTCGGTGTGAACAGAGAATGTAAAATGTTTCATTTGTAATTTTTATATTGCTTATATGTTGAAATACTACTACTTTGGATATATTAAATTAAAGAAAATATATTATAATTAATGCCATTTGTTTTGTTTTTTAACTTTTGTTATGTGGTCTCAAGAAAACTTAAAATTGTGTATGTGGTGCAAATTAGATTCTACTGCACAACAATGGTCCAGAACAGAAGTCTAATAACTTTTTCTTAAAATGCCAGATAATGAATACATTAAGTTTTGTGGACTAAGTGACAGAATTGGAAGATATTATGTAGGTACTTATATAAGCATTTAAAATAAAACAGTTAAAATTTTAAAAAATATTCTCAGCATGCGGCTGTACACAAACAGGTACCAGGATGGTTATGACCCACAGATCACAGTTTTGCAGACCTCTGTTGTAGAGGATAATGTGTCTCAAAACATTTAACAGTCCCATGGACCCAGCAGTCCACTCCTGTGGAACCACTATGTGAGTAGACATATAGACATATACCCAGTGAGTGACAACCATGAGCAAACTGAGGCTCAGACCTGAAGTTGGTCAGTTGCAAAGAGGCAAGGTGAGACTTGAACCAAGATGTGTGAGACTCCAAAGTTCCTATTCTTAATTACCATTCTTTACTCTGTTTTTTTTTTAGGAATCTTTCTTATGGTTGTATGCCTTGACACTATGCCTGGCCCTGAGTGGATGCTTTTTGGATAGGTAAACAAAAGGAATGCACAGGGATTTGGTAGTTTTGGATCTTTCTAACTTCTGCTTTAGCACAAATAACCAAAGATAGACTATAGCTCAGCATCTTGTGTAGGCACCTGCTTTTCATGCACAAGGTACTGACCCTTAAATTCATTTGAAAGATACAAGCAGCCTGCTAGGTGGGGAATAAAATGATTTTCAATGGTTCAGCAGCAAGAATTATATTCAGTGCATCAAGAGTTAATCCTCTAATGCAGGGGGTTATTAATTAATATAGGAAATACAAAGCAGCTGTATCCTATTTTCTGAACAGACAAGCTGACTAGTGCTGAATTGAGAAAATTATTATTTATTAAAAATGAGAGAGTCATGGGCCAGTGACGAATTCAGATTGGGATCAGAAATAATTCTCCACCCGTGAAGCAAGTAACATACTCCTAGAGAAAGGTGTTATGTTAACTACAAAATGCCAATAGCATTGTTATTCATCTGCTCTGCGCTCCCTCTAAGATCTTTTTACATTACAATAGTATCAAATGTATTAAGAAGCATAGTCATACACCTAAACTGCCCCTGAGGTGTAGGCTCAGTTGTAGGTTCTCTTAGAGCTAGGGTTTCCTTCACGCCTTGATTCTGACTCAGCTATCCCCTGAGAATTCTGTGGGACTGGTGTGGACTGAAGACAGATTCCATCAAGTGGCTGGGTTGGCATTAAGCTTTTCCCTGGACACAGAGAACAGCAGTGGAGCAAATATCCATCTCCACTGATTGCAAAAACAACACAAGTTCTTTAAGTGGTTAAGACCAAGGGATATATTTGGAGCACGTTTTCCAAACTAAGAATGTGACAACTCATTGAGTCCATGGGGACCTGAATGATACAGCAAGAAACCATAAGGTTCTTGGAGTGAGTTTGGACTTGGAAGTCAAACAGGCCTGGACACAAATCTTCATGCCACCATTTACTATTTCTGCAGCTTCTACTGTGACAATGTCTTCTCCAGGCCTGAAGTCTGCTCTATCCATGATAAGGGCAGGCTTGACTATTTCATAGGGTCAATGAAGTACAGGCACAATAATGTGCTTGGCACATGGTAAGAAAGAGCTACATAAGTATTCATATTACTAACATTTGAAATCCGTGACAAGTCTGAGATGTTTGGTTGCTATACAAATTAGAGAAGGCTCTCGGGAAATGGATCTATGTCAAATGGCCTCTCACATCGGGTCTCCCATGGTCTGCCATATGGGGGTGCTACCACACATACTGACTCCTTTTAGGTGTAAGAAAGTAAAATTCCAGGATGGAAATTTTGTAGCAAATGTGTCCCATCTTTCTAGCTTGTCTATGTAACAGGCATTGCTGATCCATAGCTACATTTCTATAATATTTGCTGGATCCAACATCAGAATTCTTCCCAACATAGCTGCCAAATAATGGAAGTTGTCATCTGAATCAAAATCTGCCTGTCTTCCTTGGTGCCATCAAATTTTGATACCATTTCAGTGGTTGGCACCTGCTAGATGATCAAGAAATTCATTTTCTTTCCATCCATTTATGTTTCAGAATTTACAGGGCTGACTGATCTAGATATATGAGCCTATTGTAACATGGCAATGTTATCAAAATGATTTCAAATTGCTATTGTTTTGTTTTCATTTTTTGTGTTGGTAGTAGTTGAAAGAGTATTGGATTCATGTGCTTCACTGTGAATCTTGTACATGATTTACAAATCTAATTATAACTGTGGATAATGACAGCAGGCTTCACACAGCCTATAAATATATTTAGTGACTGCATTTTCTGATTTTCATCTGGATTTTTGTAACCATGATGATGGAACAACAAGAAGAAGGAAGAAGATGAGGAAGAGGAGGAGGAGGAGATAAGTTACCCCAAAGTCATAAGTACCTATTTGCTGTAAAATATTTAAAACTATGAGAAAGACAATACACTCATCAAGGTTGAAAAGCAAGCTCAGATATTATAAAACCTATTTTCTAACTGGTTTCATGTTCATAATTAATGGCTAATATTCTGCCATTTGTAAGGAATTAAAATAAACAGTGGTTTAATGAGATTTCACTAGGCCACTTGCAAGCATTCAATCAAACCTATTTTCAATGTATAAAAAATGTTTCCTTGATTCTTAATGCATTTAGGGTCAACAGTAACATCTTCATACATAAAAGATTCCATTCTGCTTTTAAAGAAGAGGTAAT
Source organism: Craseonycteris thonglongyai (assembly GCA_004027555.1). Taxonomy (NCBI): domain Eukaryota; kingdom Metazoa; phylum Chordata; class Mammalia; order Chiroptera; family Craseonycteridae; genus Craseonycteris; species Craseonycteris thonglongyai. The sequence continues at coordinate 1,257 of PVKE010045818.1, read as the reverse complement.
TATAAGATAGCGGTCACACAGAAGGTCTAGGTTTTGTATAACGTTTCTTCTAATTAATTTATCATATTATCATATGTGGAATTTTGCTTTGGCTTCCAAGTGTTGATCTTTTACAGCTACTATGTCCCACGTGATAATGGGCTTTATTTCTTCAAAAGGTCATCCTTCATATGATTTCACCATTAGCAGAAAGGACCTAGGAGCATGGTTATTTCTGTATGTCACTGCACCCTGAAAAGTCATTCTGTAAAATCCTGGGTCTTCTTTGCCCTTAGACATTATTTAAAAATCAAGAGCCCAGGACACATGAACAAAAGGTAAGAAATTCAATTAGGCATTAGGAAGGTTGTCTTCATATCACCAGCCCCATGAAAGCATATAGATCAATAAAAAGACCTGTATTTGAGAACTTGTTTCCCATTTTTCCCTTCTGTTTCATAAGTGAAATGACCTGAATGTGATAGTTACTTGTCTTGTATTTATTTTGTGACTGGCTTTTCTTGGGGCAGTATGATCCATGGCTGGGGTCCTCAGCCCTTTCATCATCAGGAAAGCTTTGTTTTGTTATTTGGGTTGTTTCCGTCTGATACTTCTCATTCTTTAAAAGATTTTTGTCTTTTAAGCAAACTGCAGCTATTAAGTAATAATTACTTCATTTCCCAGGGCCTCCTCATGCCTGCCACTTAAAAAAAGAAAGATCAAAGATATGCATTATTGTCAAATAGAAGCATTTTAAATACCAACCAAATTGAGCTGATAGAATTCTGGCTCAAAGCAGAGAAACTTGATGTCAACCTAGCCCGGAATAAGTGTATGACTTCAGTTGAGATTTCTGAAATGCTGACAATTTGCAAATCATAGTCACTGGCTGCAGAGAAGCCCCCAGATTAAAGCTTCTCAAAGCCACTGTGCGTGCAAATCACCTGAAATCTTGCTAACATACAGATTCTGATTCAGTGCGTCTAAGGAGGGACTTGACACTGCAATTCTTTCTGGTAAGCTCCCACAGAATGCTGTTGCCACTGGTGCATGGGCCACACTTAGGAGCAAGACTCTGGATAGTAAGGGAGAGCAAAAGGGGAACTGAATCATAAGACATGCTTTGGCTTCAGCTCCAAGGAAGATTTGTTAAGCACTTTCTGTATGCTAGGCTTATGTATAACACCAGGTACGTTTCTATATGCAATATATTAGTGGGACACTTTTCCTTCAATAGCCCATACCACATCTTGCCACATAGAAGTTCTGTGCATTCCA
>PVKE010045817.1:0-12486 GCA_004027555.1 Craseonycteris thonglongyai | reverse complement strand
GGTACTTTGCCAGCATTGAGTGAGCTCTCTGAGTGTCTTGATTAATGCAGCCCTGAATTCTGTTTCACTTAGATTTGATTCCAAGTGTGCAAGGTCCTTTACTAAAGACTGCCCCTGATCTTCTGGAGGGGCTTTGGATTCTGAGGTGTGCATTGTGTTTGATGTGGTTCTTTTTGCTTTACGCATGAGTCTGTTTTCTTTCTGGATGTTTGCCTATCAGGTGGGCTTCTCTTTATTTTTTCTTTTGGGCTCAGTTGTGGGAGAAGGAGATTTTGGGAGAGGGTTGGGGGAAGCAGACAGCTTCTGTGTCCTGGGGCACTTCAAGTTGCTGTCTTAGCTGTGAGATAGCAGGGTAGTAAAGGTGTGGCCAGGGGTGGGGGCATGTGAGTAGGAGCTAGGGCAGGCCTGAGACACAATAGCATATTTCTCTTTCAGTAGGGGGGTTGGTGGTTCAGTGCGGGTGGGGCACAGGAGCTCTGGTCTTTCCTCCTCCTGGCTGCCCCTCCTTCAATCGTATCTGTAAGGCATGCCCTCAGGGCAGCACTTGGATGGGCTGGGGCTTGGCAGAGGCCCTGGTTGGCTGCGCAGTCCCGCGCACAGGCAATGACACCGTGGAGACACGGCTGGCAGCCCAGTTGTGCGCGCTGTCCACAACGCCCCAGAGGCCCGGTGGGCGAGACGCCAAAAGCCCAGCTGGGTGCTCGCGAGCAGGCAGCAGCGCTGCCGCGGCCCTGTGGGCAAGGCGCCGAAAGCCGGGGTGCGCGCATGCAGTGATGCACAGCGGCCCAGTGGGCGGGGTGACGGAAGCCCAGCTGCACACTTGCGCGCAGGCAGCAGCGCCGCAGCGGCCTGGTGAGCGGGGCACCAAAAGCCCACTGCGCGCTAGCAAGCAGGCAGTGGTGTCGAGGCGGCCAGTGGGCGGGTCGCCGAAAGCCCAGTTGCACGCTGGCAGCGGCGCCGCGGAGGCCCGGTGGGTGGGGCGCCGAAAGCCCTGCGCACACAGGCTGTAGCTCAGGCGGCAGCTGCTCTATGCTCCCGGCTCTGTTGAGACCGCCAGATTCCCTCCAAGCACGTCCAATGCAGCTCTGCCCACTCAAGCCCCAGCCCTCACTCCAAGAGCCCTGTCCTCAGAAGGCGCTCCCTCACAGTCAATCGCCTCCGTAAATCAGGGGCTCTGAGCTGTTGTGGGCTGGTGCCCTGCTCTCACCCTGCCCGCCGGGAAGTGCAGCCGCCCTGCTCCACAGTCCCTGTTCCACTTTAGGCTCTGTGATCTGATTAGGGCACTGCGTGCTGTCCCTTGAGTTCAGATGTTAAATTGTCCACAGTCTTGTGGGGCTTCCACGCTCTCTAGGTCTTGGCGTCCAGCCCACCCTCGGTCCAGCTCCACTTTGACCATAGTCCCCCAATCCCCCTTTGTTTTTGCCAGCCCGGGCCGCGCTCCGAGTCTCTGTCTCCGAACCGCTGCTTCCCTTTTCCTCTCCCGCTCTCCCCTTTTTTCTCTAACCTTTGTGTGTTGTTCTGTGTTGTGTGGTTCTCTTAGTTGAGGTTTCTTCTCAGGGTTTCCCCTGTGGACTCCCCTCTGTTCACAAGGCCCTTCCCAGGCAGTTATCGGCATTCTCCTCTCATGCTGCCATCTTGGATCTCCCTGAAAAATTATTTAAATGTTAAAAAGGAATTTTCCTGGGATTCTTTGTCCTCTAGTCCGTACCTCTGCCCTCCAATGCAGCTAAACATTAATCTATAACAGCCTATAGAGTAGGAACCCCAACACTGGTACTTTCTACATCTCCTGGAACACAGCTCTCAGCCTTATACACACCCAAGTATCATATGTTAGAAAGTATATGGCTCAGACGTGGAGGAATTAACATAGGCACTTCACTCCTGATAGCAGACAATCTCAGAGCAACTGGCACACTGTGTTGTCATTATTTGTTTCCTTCATTATCTTGAAAAAATTTAAAGCCATCATGCCTTCCTTATTCCTGTGTTTTAGCACATCACCATATCACGGAATATGTTCAGAAATGCATATTTATTGAAAAATTAGCATGATGTATCACTATTTCAGTGCAAAGAGTGACACATCTAGATATATGACTGTATTTTTGAGAGGTGAAATTAAATCAAGTTTATATGCTCAGTGGTGTAAGGGATGTCTTAGTCCTTGTGACTTTCCAAGTATCCCAAACAGTCAGAGCAACCAGTCAGCATATATTTGAAAGGGCTCCAAATAGCTTCTTCTATTTCACATTTCACTTATACCGGCTGAAAAGAGCTTTATTCCTAAAGTCTCCCAATGTATGTACATACATTTATTTTCTCTTTCTCTAAATACATCTATGAGCCTTTTTGTCATCCCATGATGTTAATCTTCCTTTTTAGGAAACAAAGAATCCAATTATGAGAAAATCTGAAGACTTATATTCTATTTTTCTTTTAATACATCCATAAAATAAATTTTAAAATGGTAATTAAAAAATAACTACTCCTACTAATTGGTCAGAATGTACTCTCCATTAGTGATAAACTTCCATTTTTATTTTCTCAACATCCAATGGTGTCAAAGTCTCAACATTGTGTTTCTCTGTTTGTGTGTAAACGTATATATATATGTAAAAGAGGAACAGGAGACAGAGAAAGACAGTACTGGAGGAGAGAGACTATATTTCACTAATAGTTGTATTGGTCTAGGTTCTCCTGAGAAATAGGATCAGTAGGAGCCAAAGGGTGGGGGAAAGGGAGGGAGAGGAAGAAAAAGAGATTGTGATGGTTAATTAACCAACACAGTAGTTAACACAAAAAAAATTTGAGATCTTATGGACAACGTCTTTAAGAGCTATCCTGATTGGTAAATGTCAGAAAGAAACAAGACAACTAATGAGAGGACTACACTGCCCTATAGGAGGACATTAGAGATTTATATTTGCCCCTTTAGAAAATGAAGCAGAAAGGAATGAGATTAGAGAGAGGACAGAAGTAAGGAGATGAAAAATTTGGTAACAAATAGGGTGACGGTTTCTAAGAAAATCTCCAAATCCACCATGCCAGGATTGGAAAAGAGTTCTGAATGAGGATGTTCATATGCAGATGATTTACGTTGCTTGCTGTGGATGTATTTTGTTACCTATTCCTGTGACCAAACAAATAGCACAAACAGAATCCTTACATTTATAGTTGTTTGCACAGAGAAATTGGAATAATAAGGCCAGTGATTTCCTCACCACCTCTTCCACAGCCCCTATTGTATAAAATAAATATCATAAAATGCCAAATACAGAAAAATTTGTAGTCGTAAAGAATTTGAGAAATTTTACCTTTGCAGTTTCATAAGCATAGTGGGAACACTTAGCCAGTATGAACTGGGTCTCCAGTGGAATGAAACTTCAAGTAGTGGTAGTTGGTTAAGATGTGTGTGTTCTTATAGGGCACGTCTATGTATCTATAAATATAATGTGATGTGATAATATTGTATAAATATATAGTGTAAAAATATTCTATAATCTTGTTAGTTATAACTCCTAGTATCATTCTATTTGCATGGTGATCAATTATATTTTATTTTCATCTGCCATAATATCATCTAGCATTGAAATATTATACATCCATTCATATAACCTTTGTCTCTAAGTCTCCATCAAGTAAATTAATCATATATCCTTTAATAACTGTTGAAAGTTCTATCAATGTTTATTGAACAGAAATTCAATAATTTAAAGTATATCATCTGAAAAGCAATATAAAATTAGTTCATTTCATACTTGAAGTGATTAGACTTGAATAGTTTTTCAGTTTACTCAGCACTTCAAAAATATATTCAGTAATTATTTTCTTTGCACATATTCAACCTCTAATTTCTCTACATTTCAGCAGTTTTAAAATCTACAATTATTTTTATGTCTGCCTGAAATTACTATAAAAATTTAAATTTCTGTGTAATACATATAAATATTTCACACTAAGAAAAAAAAAATAGAACTGCAGTTTAACCAAAAGATCACATGAGATTCAAATTCTGCCTTGTCTCTGAATAAATCTTCAGGCAAATATCATCATTTAGTCGTAAACAGAGCTGGCAATACAATTTATAGTGAAGGTTCTATTCCTGGTAATTAAGTTATTTAAGGTACGTGATCAAGGAGTCATTAAATATGTATATTTGTATCTTTGTATCTGTGTGTGTGTTAAGGGCACCTAAAATCTACACTTTTAGCAAATTTCCACTATTCAATACAGTATTATTAACTATACTTATCATGCTATACATTAGGTCTCTAGACTTATTTCTCCTACATAACTGCAACTTTGTACTCTTGAACAGCATTTCCCCATTTCCCCCACCTCCCTGCCCTGAGCAACCACCATTCTACTATGTGCTTCTATGTATTTGACTTTTTAAAATTCCATATACAAGTACGATCATGCAGTTTTTCTTTCTTTATCTGACTTATTTCACTTAACATAATGACCTCCACAATCTTTTGTAGTGTCATTTTCAAAACCCAGCACTCATATTTTTATTTGCTAGTTTGTTAAAAAAAAAATAGATAAAATACACATGGATAAACTAAGTCTGAGAGCTTGACTCCCTTGATCCATAGAGTTTAGGTAGGCAAGAATGGGGATTGGGAGAACCAACCTAGTCAGATAAGCCAATTGACTCCATCAATAGGTAAAGAATGAGCCAAACACTTTCACTTTTAGTTACCTGATGAGGCTTTAAGACAACCAAAAAATATTTTTTAAATGTTTATAGCAACCAAAAAAATATTCAGTAATCCTGAAGTTTCTTTATCTGAGCAAATAGCTATTATACAAACAAAAATGTTCTAGATATCATAGTTCTTTCTATTGGAGTTCACTCTTGAAATAAAGCTGTGAAAATCACCAAGAAAAAAATCAAATCATGGAAACACCGTGATCACTTACATAACCTCATCTGCAGCAAATACAGAAGGATTCTTTATGCCCAAAGGAGAAATAAATGGCTTCTTTTTGACTCTCCAACTGTATAGGTATGCTCTCTGCCACTCTTGGAGGAAGAACAGAATTTAGGTCAATGGAGAAAGAGATGAGTATACTGTAAGTATCTCTCTATTTCTGTCTGAGTATTCCTTTCTCACTAGATTCCTTCGATAAGCCCTCAACTACACTTCCTTCTCCTTCAACCCAGGTTCTTCATGGAAGGGCCCTATCATGATCACACGCTGCCTTATTCTCAGAAAGCCTCCCATTCAGTACAGAACCTGTATAGAACCTTTTCTTATAGAACCTGCTGAGTGTTCTGGACTATTCTACAAAGTTATGGAAGAAAGTTAAAGTATGGTTTTTAAAAAACGCTTTTAATATCTCACTTCAAAGAAATAATTTGATGAAACTTTTAAGAAATGTAGAAAATGTGTTGAAAGTGAGAACTTAAAGAAAAAGAGGGAAATGTACCGAGCCATTCTGTTTCATAACAGAAATTTTATTAAGACATAAATGAATACATACATCTACCTAATTTATGTCAAAAGAAACATTGTGTTTCCCCAGGGAAAGCATGAACTTTTCAATAAATGATTCTAGATATCCATATGGAAAAAAATGCAGATGGGCTACTACATCATTTCATACACCAAAATCTGTTGCACATAAATCAAAGATTTAAAGGTTAAAGATACAGAAGTAGAGCAATTGTAAGAAAAGATAGAATAGCTTTGTGACTTTTGAATAGGCAAAACTTCTTAAATCAGACTTAGAAAGACTAACCATAAAAGAAAAATATTAGGTAAACAGGACTACATAACTTAACTTAAACACCATTAAGTGACTAAAATGGCAACTCATACAGTTAGAGAAGATATCCATAATATATATTTCTGACAAATTACTCAGTATATGCAGAATACATACACACCATTAATTCAAAAATCCAAGTGAAAAAGAAACCAATGGGGAAAAAATGGACAAGAGACTTAAAAACATTCTGCCAAAAATATTCCAAATTCTCAATTAACATAAAATAGAACTTAACTTCATTAATTAAATGCAAATTAAAACCTCAATGAGTTTTTACTAAAAACTTGTAAGAATACTTAAAATTAAATATACATACCAAATATATACCAAATTAGAAATATATATATAGATACATCAAATATATATACCAAATGAGAAATATTATGGAACAACCCAACAGTCATTTACTGCTGGTACGCAGATAAATTAGTACATTTTTAGCAAACCTTTTGACAGTGCCTACTAAACAAAAATATATGGATACAGGGTAACCCAACAACTCTATTCCTACACATTAGATTGTATCCTATGAAACTCCCAATATTCAATTGTTTGTGATTTACAAAAATAGATAGTTCAATACCCAAAAGAAATACTTTCATATATTCATTGATTTTTTTTAGAACATTTTAAGCAGTACTATTTATAATACAGTGATCCCTCGTTTTTCACGGTTAATGGGAACCAGAACCTTCCGCGAAAGCTGAAAAACCGCGAAGTAGGATTTGCCCCTAGGAATTTTCGTGTATGTGGGTACAAGAATGTTTTAAATATGTAAACAGTATTCATACTTTACTCATTTAAGACAAAAATTACAACAGTATACGTATTTACTTAAACGTGTCAGTGCTAATGAATAAGGTTAATTACAAAACCTTATACAGTAATAAACATGAATCAACATTGCTTTCTGAGAGAGGCGAAGTCTTGTGTTGGTGGCGGAGGAGAGGCTCTCACTTGACTCGTAGAAGCTTTAGGCTCACTCAGAGACTCTTTCTCTCTCGCGCATCAACATGAAACAACGCTCCTTTCCGCAATGTGGCTGCCAACATGGTTGTATTTTTTCATTTTTTTTTTTGAGGAATATTTTGGGGAAACCCGCAAAGCACTGAAGCCGCAAAACACGAAGCGCGAAGTGGCGAGGGAACACTGTAGTCCTAAACAGTACACTAATGAATCATTCAGCAGAATAAAGTGTGGTCTATTCATATGATTGACTATAATGCAGTTGAGAATATATGATTTACAAGTACACCCAACTACATGGCTGAATTGAACACAGGTGCTGTTGAAAGACATCAGTCAGTAAGAAGCACATTCTGTGTAATTTGGATTATATAAAGTACAAAAACAGGCAAAACTAACCTAGATGTTAAAAGTCTAGAGACTGGTTCTTTTTGTTTGGGTTAAGAAGTAACCGAAAAATCAGGAGAATGCTCCTGGTGGGTGGATGACCATCTCTTTCTCAATTTGGTGCGCAGGTCACTGTGAAGTTCTTGTGAGCTATATACATTTATGTGTACAATTTTTTAAGTGACTATTATATAGTTCATTAATTTTTTTGTTTAAGTGTCTTTGGGAAGCCGGGATGGCTCAGAGGGTTAAGCGCTCACTTTGCAGCGCTGGGGGCCAAGGATCGAATCCCGGCCCCGGCCCGTGCGGAACCATATGTTGAACTGGGAGCTCCCCCAGTTTGGTTCTCTGTTTGTCTCTCTCTCTCTCTCTCTCTCTCTCTCTCTGTCAAAAACAATAAAAAATAAAAATAAATAAATAAAATAAATAAATAAATAAGTGTCTTTCATGTTGTCAACATACTTTTTGAGTATACATTAAAAATATTTAGGGAAATAGCTTATTGGGAAAGTGTATATTGCTGAGAATCCTTTACATGAAAACAATGCTCTAAGCGCTGCTTGCATTTGTGAAGCAGGACACAAAGCCGTGTGTAAAGCAGTGGTGAATGCTGCAGAGATTATGGAGATGATTCTGAAAGCAGTAAATTAACAATGCCAGATTGTCAAAGAAGACTCTTCATATGATCTGCTTTGGTTTTGACATAAATTGGTATACGTGAAGGCTGCCACGTTAGGTATTTGCAAGTGTAAAGTGCAGAAACAATTATGTAGAGCAGTAATTCAAAGGTGCTCATACTATTTGAGCTTCAGCATTATAGTTTCCTTTACCAAATAAAATGGAAGTGACTTTTTTTTTTTTAATCATTTCACATCTTATATAAAACGTGTCTTTAGTATCGGTCACTCACCTATAATGGCCCTTTTCACTTCCATAGAAGGTCCTAATATAATTTTGGAACAGCAGTACCTATATTACCATTCACCATCAGTTTTTAACCTCTTAGCTTTGATACTCTAGTGACACTTGAGCACATTTAGTTTTTCAGCTGTATAAAATAAATAATTTTTACTTTACTTACGTAACATGTAAATTAAATTCACTTCAGTTTACTTGATCTAAATGTACTTCTCTTTGGGGGTTATGAAACAGTTGTACATTTATTTTTAGCAGAGGTAATAAATATCTTTCAGATTAACAGATTATTTTTATTCAAACACAGATGTGCTATTGGGTAATTGTTTCATTTATTACTCAGTGAAATATAGAGGTGTCAGGATTTTTATTTCTCACAAACATTACTTTCTGTAGGTAAGGAAGCACTGCTGGCAGTATGTCTATAAGCAAAACTAGATGTCAAAACACTACCAAAAATCTGAGAACTACAAGTTGATTTAAAATAAATATTGGGCTTAAAAAGTAATTAAATTTTCTCTCATTGAAGATAAGTCTTCAAATCTCAAATCTACGCTTGAACATTAAATTCAAAACTCAAGAATTTACATTCATAAAGAGATGACAGGAAGAGATAATATATGTCAGTTTAGTAATTTGAAAGCTGGAGAGGCTGGGACAGCTCAACGGGTGAAGCACTCTTTTTGCAACCCCAGAGACGGAGGATTGAATCTCAGCCCTGGCCCATGTGGACCCATATGCTGAACTGAGGTGTGCTTCCCATGCTGGAGGCCCCCAGTTTGGTTCATGCCAGTGCGAGCTTCCCATGTGGGAGGCTCCTGGTTCGGCCCCTGGCTGGAGGAAAAGTGCCTTCCATGCAAGAGGCAGCTGGCCCAGTATTCACCCTGTATGGCCCCCGCCCATCTGTGTGGAATGAAACCATGTAGAAAACTGATGACGTACAACTATGGAGACAGCTCTGGGCCCTCCCCCTTCTTTCTGTTTCTCTCTGTTTTTGTGAAAAACAATCAAATAAATCTCAAAAAAAAAAAAAAAGAAAAGAAAAGAAAGCTGAGTTTCAGAAAGCTAACTAACATAAATTAAGTACGTGGCAAAGCTGAGGCGAAATAATAAATTCTGATGGTTTGATTAGTATACTTTATACTCTACTCGTACTTTATTTTTAAGACAAATTGACCAAAATATTTGAGCTAATTAAATTTAAATTAAAAAAATAAATAAATAAATAAAAATCAGGGATAGTTTGTCCAAGAGGAAAAATTGTACACCTAACAAGCAGTCAGTTTACGGGATATCTGTAATAATAACGAAAGACCTGCAAAACTGGGGAAGGCAACTTGATAACCAATGCCATTTCGTAGCGACTTTGTGCCTGGACCTCTTTCAGGGTTCAAGTCCTTGGGACCCCACATTCTACATAAGTCAGGGCAACTCAGTCTATTTCTAGGCAGGGAAGTTTGTCACATTGGTCATACATAGTCTCTTACTCACAAAGCATGAGAGGAAAACACCAGGACAAAACACAAACAAGTGGGAAGCCCTAGAGGGTGATCACAACCACTTAATTTTATAACTTCAGGGACTCTAGAGCAGTCTACTGAATGTACGTTAATAGATGATGCTAAGATTATACTGCATATGTGCCATTTCTTTAACTTAAACACTGACCCCTAAAAAGATATTTGGGATTACAAAATTAGCAAGTATGTCTACATTTAGTTTATATCCATATCGGTATGTGTATCTAAAATCTATATCTTGATATATCTGAATATTTTATAGATATTCAAATGAGAGTTTGGACATATTGAAAACACATCTGTGCAGGAATTATCACAGTACTTTTATTATTTATTTATTTTTCTAGATTTATTTTATTGTTTTTGACAGAGAGACAGAGAGAAAGGGGAGGGCCCAGAGGAGTCTCTATAGTAGTATAGCATCAGTTTTAGACATGGTTTCATTTCACACAGGTGGGTGAGGCCTACACAGGACAGGAACTGGGCAGGGGGCCACCCACATAGGAGGCATGCTCCCTCAAACCAGGAGCCAAACCTGAAGTGGGGGCAGAGTGAGAACCAAACTAAGGGCCTTCTGCATAGGAAGCACACCCCAGTTCAGTATATGGGTCCACATAGGCTGGGACTGGGATTTGATCCTGGGTCCCCAGAGCTGTAAAGCAAGTGCTTGAACTGCTGAGCCATCCCAGCCCCACCTCTTTTCTATTTTTTTTTTTTTTTTTTTTAACAAAGTTGGATACATTCTCTTGGCTACAGCCATAAGTTATTTTACTATTGTATTGTTTATTCCAGTATTCAGAGTTTTAAAAGCAGGCTAAATTTTTAAAATATAATACCCACTTATGCCTAAATGCAATTTTTAAATATATAAAACTGAGAGTATTCACTTAGTAACCAGACATCAGGCCTACATCCTTGGAACTTCCTTAATTTATATAGTTTAAGATGTCTCATTTTCATAGAACACTCATCCTTCAGTCATAAGGAGAAAGTTATAGCAAGAGAGAGACTGAGGTTACAGTTAGAGTCTACCCAGTATCCTTTGAGTTCTGTTTCAATGTACTGACTCTCCTTCTAATACTGTATTTCACAATTCAGTTAACAAAGTATGTTTCTATAAATGATATTTATTTTGCACAAAGCCTTATTTTGGGTAAAAATATAAAGGAGAATGAACTATAGTGCATATTTAATAAATAAATTTCAAAATTAATAAATTACCTCAGGGAGACATATTTTATGTGTAAGTAACATTTCAAGGTTTGTGGTGAATTTTTATTGCAAAGCTTATATTAATAGTTGCTCAAAGAAATTTCCCAGGCTAATGCAAAGTATCTTCCATATCAAAAGAAAAAAATACCATTATCTGTGTATATAATGTTAAGATTAATAATTGTTATTTGATTTATTCAAGGTTTCCAAGTAAAGAAACCCATTTACTGCAATCTTGATAAGCACAGAATAAGGCTATATAATGTCATTCAAATTTCTCAAGGAAAAAATTTAAGATAAAAGATTTAGTCTTACAAAATTCAAGGTGAATTATTTTTAGTATTGTGGAATAGTGACTTGAAAACTTGTTAATGATAATACATTTCACCATTAAAAAAAGATAATTTAAGAACCATTTTTTCTTTCTTGACATATTCTACTCATAAAATTGAACAGACCTATTTTAGTTTTTTACTGTTATATGTAATGATGTCATCCATTGACAGTCTTCATTTTAACATATGAGGGATGTCCAGAAAGTATCCAGCCACGTAACTGTTCTCATTATACATTGGCAATGGCTGAACTTTATTCTGTACAGCCCTGGTATATTGTGAAGGTAACAGTGACTACTTTTAGACTATTGAATGTCTGTTAATAGTAATAAGTATCATTTAATAGAAGTATTACTGTGTGGTTCATAAAAACTGTGTAAATGGCTGTTTTCATGGATATACGTCTACATTAACACCTAGTTATATTTAAATTTTGAAGTCCTTTACTTAAATACCCTCCTGGTTAAATTCTATTTTCACTGTCAAGTGAATGCTAAAAAGCTACTAACACATGTTAATTTCATTACAGCAATAAGTAGCTGTACCTAAAATGAGTTTTTTGAATCATGAAAGAGGAGGAGTTACTATATAGAACTGGCATCTGTGTTATGTAGGATTATAAAAGCTGCTCTTGTTTTAAGAGTTTAATCCTTCCATCATAAAAAATGTGTGTTAAGCAATATACTTTACCCAATCTAAAAATCTCTCTCACATCTGTCCTCTAATTTATGCGAATTCTATTGAATCCTGAAACTTTGTATCTTAGCAACACCTTATAAAGGTGTTAATACCTAATAGTGGTAGCATTTGGAAAACTTCATTAGGAACATTTTTGAGCAAATAAGACCAGAGACAGAACATGAACAAAGAATAATACCCAGGTTAAGCCCCTGAATACACAAGATGATGTGGTTTATGGAAGAAAGATGAAGAGGTCTCTGAAGAAAAGATGATGAGCAATAAATGATATTTAAAAAAAATCTAATTCTGATTGTATCCAAATTTGGTGAATAACTTCTTTTGAAATGTAAACTTTCCTACATACACTATGAATATATTTTTATGATAGTATTCAAATTCACATTACCAGTATCCAGAAGTTGAATGTGTTCACAAATTTCCAAACAATAGTTACACAGTCGCTGAATTTTACTTGTTAAAAAGTGGTGTCCTGAGAGCAAGATGGCGGCATGAGAGGAGAACCCAGACACCTACCTGGGAAGGGACTTATGAACAAAAAGGAACCCACAGGGGAAACCCTGAGAAGCACCCTCAACTGAGAGAACCACACAACGCAGAACAACACACAAAGGTTAGAGGAAAAAGGGGAGAGCGGGAGAGGGAGGGAGAAGGAGCAGTTTGGGGACAGG
>PVKE010045816.1:0-12481 GCA_004027555.1 Craseonycteris thonglongyai | reverse complement strand
CCCTATTTTATTGTTTTTGACAGAGACAGAGAGAGACAGAGGGAAGGGCCATAGTCTCCATAGTTGTATGTCATCAGTTTTTGTTTTTTTTTAAATATATTTTTATTTATTTATTTTTGATGAGAGAGAGAGAGAGAGATACAGAGATACAGAGACAGAGAGAGAACTGAACTGGGGGAGCTCCCAGTTCAGCATATGGGTCCGCACGGGCCCGGGGCCGGGATTCGATCCTCGGTCCCTGGTGCTGCAAAGTGAGCGCTTAGCCCACTGAGCCATCCCGGCTTCCCCCTGTCATCAGTTTTTGACGTGGTTTTGTTCCACATAGGTGGGTAGGGGTGTGCAGGGTGGGAACTGGGCTGGGGGCCTCTTGCATGGGAGGCACGCCCCCTTGAGCCAGGGGCCAAACCAGTGGGGTGAAAATTGAACTGAGGGCCTCACATATGGGAAGCACACCCCAGTTCAGCATTTGGGTCTGCACAGGTTGGGTTTGGGATTTGATCCTCAGTCCCCCAGGGCTGTAAAGTGAGTGCGTAAGCTGCTGAGCCATCCTGGCTTTCCCTTCATGTTGTTTTTAAGCCCAAAAGGGGAATCTGGAAAAATGGCACAACTTAAAAATGCTAATTTTATAGTTTGTGTCTTTACTTATTATGCTCTTTTAAACGTAGAATTTAAATTGAATTTATTCCTAAACTTCTCATGGAAGGGCTAAATCTCAGCCCTTTATTGTTTTCCGAGAATAAGTTCAGTATTCAAATACCAACTGGCAGTTCTAAAATTTTATTCACTTCCTCAAAGGGTATAGTTTCATTATGATCCTCTATGATCTCTTATTCTGTCTCATTGCTTTTTACCCTAGGTTTTTATAATGTCCCAGCTAGACCCTTCTAATCACTATTTTTTTTTTGCTTTTCCCAGTATCCAGACTTGTCTAACTAAGTTAGGCATAGAACTGACATATCAAAAAGAATTCTTTTTTTTTCTTCTAAAGATTAATTTTATTGTTTGAGAGAAGGAAGAGAGAGAGAGTAGGGGGAGGGCCCAGATCAGTCTCCATAGTTGTGCATCATTAGTTGTGACATGGTTTCATTCCACGCAGGTGGATGTGGGGCCGCACGGGGTGGGAACTGAACTGGGGGCCTCCTGCATGGGAGGTGAGAACTTTCGCAGTTGAGCCACTTTGGTGGTGACCAGCTGGGCCGCAGTTCAGTATATGGGGTTTGCATGGGTCAGGGACAGGAATCAAACCCCAAACTTCACAGTTGCAAGGCAGGCACTCAATCACTGAGCTATTCCAGCATCCCTCAAGAAGAATTCTTTCAAAACGTGTGTGTGTGTGTGCACATGTGTCTACTAATACTTTCTTGATTTCTTTGTTACAAAGGTTTATCTGAGTCTTCTTATGAAGTCAGAAATTGGATTTGCGATAGGGCTTTGACCCAGGGAGACAAGAAAGTCCTAAGAGATAACAATGAATAGGGCTTGGTCATTGTTAAGTCTTTTCTTCCACTTGGTCAGGCCAAAGAGCCCTGGAGTCATCCCTGACTCCATGTCTCTCAATTCTGCAGTGTGTCCTACAGGCTTCCCCATCTGCACTAGCTCGTCTTGTCCACATACTGCAGTAGCCTCTCCACTGCTCTTCCTGCTCCTGCCCAGCCTTCAGTTTATTCTCCAGACAGCAGGGAGGTCCTATTAAAACCTGCCTGGTCAAGCCCTTTGTAGCTTGTCCTCTCACTCAGAGCAGAAATCAGAGGCCTTAACGTGCCCTACACACCCCACATGGCAGACAGCGCTCCTCCCTGCCTTTCCTACCTTTGCTCCTCCTATTCTCCCATCATTCCCTCCACACTAGGCACATGGTCTTCTTCCGCCTTCTTTGCCGGAAGTGCTCCCACACCAGGGTCTTGGCACTTGCCATTCCCTAGTCCTTGAATACCCTGCCCCTAATACACACATGGCTCACTTCCTGTAAGTCTTTCTTTAACCCATTTCCTATTTAGAAAAAAAAAAAAAAAGGTGCATCTCTCTGCTGTACTCATGTAGTTTTACATAAACAAGCTCTTTGTGGCTGAAGAAAATTGGACTGGTTTTCAATGTGAAAATAAAGTATAAAAACTGTTGGAGTTATTTCTAAACAGAACTTATCTCTAATCTTAGTGTAACAGAAATGTATAAGATGATCAGTATTTAATAATTTTATTCACTCATAGAAATGCTACATTTTCTAGGATCTGACATTTTCAGTGATCGAGAACTACGGTATTTTATAAATGGAAATACCACTACTAAAAACACAATGCTATAAACAGAAGGATGTCATTTGTTTCCAAAGACTATCGCTATGTGAAACTGATGCAAAAATAATAATAAAAGCAAGATAGCTCATGACAAACTTTGGGGCTGTAATCCATGAGTTATCTCAGGGTAAATGCTGCAACCTCAAGCACCACCAGCGAGTATTCTGAGGGCAAACGGGAAATGGGTTTGATGTCACCTCAGCAAGCCTTCCTAGGACCCTCCACTTGAAATTGCCGTGCCCCCTGACACTTTCTCTCTCACTCCCTGCTTCATGGCTCTCCTTAGCCCTCCTCACTGTCTAACATCTAACCTATTTCATTTTTCTTCTTTCCTGTCTGTCTCTACACCAACATTGGTAGTTTTGTCTTCAGCTGTGACCCTTGTGCCTAGAACAGTGTGTGGCATACCGTGGGTGTTCAGTGAGCCATACTTGTTGAATAAATACATAAACCAATGTGTTTTTTCTATGGAGAGGTAAAGGAAGGAGAAAGAGAAGTGGCTGTTGCTCCTGTGTGAGGGTCTGTGGAGGGTGGTATGACCAAGAACACAGGACAGGAGAAAAGTGGGAGGGTAACAATGAGGTCTACCATGTGATTCAGCTATTGTTCAGTCAAAAACAAGTAAGTCACAGACTTCCCATAGATAATTCCAGAGGACAGCATGTCTACAAGAGGAGAGTGAACCGAATATAACGATACCCTGAGAAAAACACTCCACCTTGCGCCATCGTCAGAACTCAGACTGGGGGAATGAATGAGTGTGTTTTAAGCAAGATTCTGAAGAAAGGAAGCAGGTAGTTTGAAGGGGAAGATTGTCCAGGCATGGTGTATGTGAGGCCAGGGAGAAAGGAGTAAAGGTAGTAAATTGTTCATTTACCTTTTTGAAAACCAAACATCCAGTCTCTGGTGCTCTGTACAACAGTCACAGTTTGTTTTCTCATCACGAATGAAACAAAATGACCCCATCCAGTCCAGCTCAGGAGAAGTTCTCAGAGCCCAGACCCACTGCGCAGCAGGCAACAATAAGCAGAATGTCCTTGTTTCCCAAGACTTGCCCAGACCTCTGTTCGCCACAAGGACAAACATCAGGTTTTATTTAGGCTCCCTGTACTTATCTGTGAGTGAACACCCACACAGATGCACAGACAGGCAGCAAGCACTCTGCATTCTATGTGTGCGCTTACACGGTGCGAACGGCTTTTTCTTCAGCCAGCTGCACTGAAAAGGCCCGTTATGCATGGCTGCACAGCTCACCTCCTCTCATGAGGATCCCTGTGAGGCATCTGGAGCCCTGAGGATTAATGTTCTCCACCCACAATAAGTGCACTTTGTGCCTTGTATTCCCGTTCCACACCCTGCTCCGTGCACAGTGCACGGGAACCTCTTCCAAATTCTGTCCATTCATTCCCATAGCTGAGTATGGAGTGTGGGTGTGTAAATAGATATGATATTGTTTGAGAATATGCATGTATGCACGTAATGTCTATGTATATATGTGTGGGAGTGGGTATGTATATATTTTCAGAGCACAGTTAGCTGACACAAAGAAAGCTGCGTAATATCATGATTAAGAGCATGTGTCACAGAAATCTTCAGATCTGGGTGAAGCCAACGCTCTGCCATATACTAACATTTGATTTTAAGTAAAGTATACAATATCTCTAAATTGTCCTTCACATCTGGAAAATGAGGATAATATGTTTTTCAGGGTTTTGAAAAGAAATTATTAGCTTAAGCGGGGTAATGTAGGGCTAAATGTTTGTTGTTATTGTGAGAAATACCATAAAATAACACTGGGCCCTTAACACTGAATAAAAGACAAGTATAACATTGGAGAAGAAAGAAATATATTGGAAGAGGTATAAGTAAGTTTGTTTGCAAGTCATCCGCGCTGGGGGCGCTCCACCTCTCCCCCTTGCCTTGACTAACACATTGGGGAAGGTCTATTGAGCAGACAACCTGCCGTCAGCTCCCATGGTTCTCTGGGAGCGAGGGGCGGGGCCAGCTCTGACCATGTCTGGTGCTGCCAGTCCAGTTTTATGGCCAATAGTCTCCTCCCAACAGTCTCACATGTAATAGAGTTTAGGTAAATTCAGCAGGGTTGTTCACATTTTTTTTGTTGTTGTTAAAAATATCTACTCTTCACCCATCTTTCGATGACTCTCTACATAGAAGGCCAACGTAGAAGGCAAGGCATGAAGAACGTGCCGGTCAGATGACCTCTGCCAGGTTCCAGGTCTGACGGGTGGTGGGGAACCGACATGCCCACCTGTGCCTCCTTCCTTGGGAGCCTCTGGTGGAAAGTAAATGAAGGATTTGGCTCTCAGGGACTCTTAAGCCATGGTCCCTGGAAACCAGCTTCACTCAAAAAATGTCTAATTAACATGCTCCCACCTTCCTAAAAATAGGAAAGAAAAATCAATAAACACTAAATGGTTACAATCCTTGGATCAAAGTGGTTTTAAATTAGGTTGTCTTCAGCGTCAGCCCTTCTCTCACACTCTAATCACAGGAGGAAGATGTGAACCAGTTCACTGACATGTCCTAAAGGTGTCATAGAGATGAACACCTGCCTGAGTTGTCCCATGGCAGTCATGGTGTCGCCCATTTCAAGTGCGGGTTAACAGTTGCGTGTGTGATACAGTAGCAACATCTCCTACTTCTAAACCTTTGCTTCTTTATCCCTAGTAATGGGATTGTTTGCTAACTGTAGCCATTTGGAGGAAGGATCCAATTTGCATGATTATTTCCCACAATTACAGGCCTCAGGGCCTTTGCATGTGTTCCCTCTGTCTGGAATGCTTTTACCCCATATCTTCATGACTGGCTTTCTCAGCCCTTCTAGGTCTTTATTCAAACATCATTTTCCCAGTGAGGCTTTCCCTGATCTACAGTGTCAACATTCCTCAGGTACTGTGTGTGTAGCCTGCTCACTGTTTCATTTGTGTTTCTTAGCACTGAGAACTTTCTAAGGAGCAGCTATTTTACTGAGCTAACTTGTTGATATCTATGCCCCACTCAAGGAGGTGGAGAACAAAGGTTTTTGTCTGCTTGGGGTTCTGATGTATTCCAGGTTTCTGGAATAGTGCCTGGCCCTAAGATCAGTCAATATTTGTTGGACGAGAGACAGTGGTTAAGAACTGGCCTTTACCCGAATTGCCAACGCACAAATTCGAGCCCTACCGCTCACCAGCTTTTGGCCATTACCAATGATCCCCTTAGCTTCTCTGGCTACGGTCTCTTCAACTGTAAAATAAAAATGATGGCAATAGTACCTATTCACGGAATTGTTATGAATACTAAGTACGCTAATATGAAAGATATTTAAACAGAGCTTAACACCCGATGCATGTTTTAAAAGTATACATCATGACTGTTGTTTTTAACAATGGCACCCAACAATTGTTGAGCACTTGCTGTGTGCTGGGAATCGCGCTGACAGTTCAACTTGTATTGAGTGGGCCAATGTATATAAAGTGCTTAGAATAGTACGTGGCACGTAGTAAGTGCATAATAAATACTAGCTATCATTTTATCTCCTTTAACACACAAACCACACAGTGAGGTAGATATGATTATTCTGATTAAGCTCAGTGAGGTGATGTAACTCTTCCGAAGCCAGCCTGCTGGGAAGGTGCAAATGCAGAGAGCCGCCCTTATACTGACCGTAAGGCATCCACTGTGGAGCTGCTGACATCTTTCCAACTCGGGGGTGTTATCTTTGGTTTACAGGCTGGGCTTTTCTTGCTGAGTTGTTCGCTTTAATGACTATAAGAGGAAACTTTGGGACTCCTTGGATCTACCACCCCCATCAGAGTTCCAATTCAATCCACACCTATTCTCCCTTTTATAATAATGCGTTATGTGCAATTTATCATGTGGGGCCTGTTGATTGAAATTGTTTAAATTGGCTCAATACAGACACTATAAATCCAGAGCATGAAGTTTCCTAACAGACCTGGTTTGGGAACAGAGGTTATGGCTTTTCCCTGAGGGCTTTCAGTATATTTGCTGCCCTATAAAACCAAATTTCCTCCTCATTCTTTCTGCAGCGACTACAGCCTCACCGATTTCCCTCAGAGCCGAGGCTGGCAGGGTGGGAGGCAGTCTAGCTCAGCCAAGCCATGGCAGGGCAGGGTGGGGAGTGGGAACAGGCAGGAACAAATGCTGACACCATCTTCAGATCTTAGAGTCCAGACGAATTTCAAGAACTGAAGGCAGGTGGGCGACAGACAGCAGGTAAGCTAGGCAGTCACAGCAGCAGGCGGCAGTAACTCCATGGATCTCCCCAAACAGCACTCACTGGGAGGGTTGGCCTTTTTCTTGGTTCATGGCCTGAAATGTCCCCTAGTCCCCGCAGTGGATATTGCTGCCGTTGAGGGAACAGAGCCCTGGGTCTGTAGCCACAGGGTCCAGAGCTTGTCCCATGATGGACTTGGGAAAAAGTGCAGGAGAGCCTTTGGCAGCTGACACCTAAGTGTTTGTGACACTGGGTGTCACGAGTATTCCTCATTCCTCCCTTTGTTCTTTGTTTCCTCTTCCTGTATCAACAGAGAAAAGGAAGAGGAGAAGGGGAAGGAGTTGGAAGAAGAGGTAAAGAGAGGCAGTGGGATGGAAATGAGTAAAGGAGAAAGAGAGACAAGGAAGGAGAAAGGAGAGAGGAGAGATGGGAGGGGCACCAGGCTGTGGTCAGGGTTCTGGAACCATCTTTAGTAAATCAAAATGTCCAAAGTCATACTTGTTAATGTTTTTTAAATTGTGATTTTTTTTTTTTTCCTTTTAAGTAAAGAGGAGAAATGCTGCAAAGGTAGTGAGTGTGGAGCTAAGGACAAATTTGGTTTACCTCATCAGATTAAGACCATTCTCTCTCTCTCTTTTATTTTTTATTTTTTTGTCAAACAAGGTTCTGCCTTGAGGATGCAAAGATGATGGTAGAATGGGAGATTTTATGTATTCTCTAAGCAGAATAGAGAGAACCCCAGAATTAGAAAACGTGGAATAATCAGATTCTGTTTAATGCTTTCCCTTCCATCCGGAGGGATTACAACTAAGCTACTTAAACTGAAGTCTCAAGGGCTGCAGTTGGTCCCATTTCTATTAAAATCTCCCTAATGGGAGCACACAGTATTTTTTTTTTAAGAGAAAAGAGAAAAAAGCTGATGTTGGTACTAGCCCAACTCTAAATGATACTAGTTCTTTTAATCACTCAATGATGCAGTATGTTTGCCATCTAATTTCATCCAAAACACCCTAAACTGAAAATAAAGTGCTGTTTAATAGGCATGCAAAGATGTCATTTTATTTTGCTGAATGTTCTAGTAGCAACTACTAATTATTTCAATGCATTTTTTTCCTGTAATTATTTGAAACAGACTATTCAGAGCTCCCCATTAACTTCAAAAATATTTCAGCATCTTACAGAAATTCAATAGTATAAATTTAAATAGATTTTCCCCTCCTTTCTTCCATTTGCTGTTAATACAGCTGTATGAGGTTGAGGGAGAAAACACATCTTATGCAAACACAAACAATGGAAGAAGAAAGAAAATCCATCCTAAACCCACTCCTTATACTTCTGGGTGTCTTTCTGGCAGCATTCTTTTTTTTTTTTTTCTTCTGGTTCTCGTGGCAGGTTTTAGAGCAAATATCCCAGACATTCTGGTACTTTCTGCTGACTGAAGGGAGGCTGGGTAGCCAATAAAGGGAAGGCAGGTACTGGGAGCAGAGTTGGCTGAGGAAGGCAGTGGAGTGAAATGGGAGAGAAATTGTGTCACCTCCCTTGGGCATTTGCAAATTGACCTCACAGAACCAAGCCCAATTTCTATTGCTATTGTTTGGGATGATGAAGAAGGAGCCAAATGGACAGTGACCACCCAGTCACCACTGGGCTTAGCCAATCCTGGCAGGTGTTCTAATGACCCACTGGAGAGGAGAGCAATACCCTGTCTCCTTCTCTTCCAATGAGCTCTCTACCCTGCTGGCCACAGCGCAGCCACAACTTCAGCAACAAAATGGGAATGAAAGGGAGCTGAGCTTCAACCCATACTCTGTGTGGTCACACATGTGTCCCATCCCAGGAACAGCAAGACTGAGAAAGCATTGTGTAGAGTCTAGATTTGTCATTTGACCCTCCTGTGACATCAGCTTTAGGAAGTGTTCAAAGTGTTCCAGTAGCAAGATGACATAAATGACAATAGCAGGTGTACTCACTCACTGGTGTTGGGTTTCTATTCTGCTCTGAGTGTATTCATAGCACATGAGTCAATGGGTCATCACTAAACAACCCGGCACATAGAGCAAGCATTGTCCAGAGACCTCTTACCTTTCAGGTACATTCACCCATGTGGCAATGACTGATGGTACAAAGGTAAGGAAGTCAGCTCTCTGTTGGCACAACTCTGAGGAGTGACTCGGATGGGACTAGGCTGAAACAGGCCTCTGCAGGATCAGCCTCACTTCATCTTCCTGATTAGCTTTCTCCCTTTTCTATCCTGTGCTTCCACCCCTGACAGGTCCCCATTGGGAGTACTTCCTTAATCAATTATTTGCACATGACAAAAACAAAAACAAAATCTGTGATCCTGCTGCCTAATCTGCAGCTATGTGGCAGAGCTCAAGAAACAAGGGGAGAAGTCATAGAAAATGTAAAATGTTTCATGTAATTGAAGAGTCCCCGCTTTCATGTTATATATTCTAGCTCCCATTTAATCTTCTTGAGAATACCTAAAAGGAAATCTCAGTTAGGCACAAATTAATCAAATAAAATATTTACTTGATAAAATAGGAAGCTGACCAAGGAATGATAGTTAACGAAGAGAGGCTTCCAAGAAAAGGTATATCCTACTTGGAGAGTTCAGAGGCCCAGGAATCAATGATTGGGTGTCATTTTACCCACAGTTCTTAGAGCAAAGATCCTGTAGGAATTTTCCCACCAGGAAGTAAAATTAGATAGCAGGACCAGACTTTCTCTCCACAAGATGTGCTAAGAAACTGTGAAGAGACTTTCCCAAAGCCTTCAGGGTGGGTCCTGCTGGAGGTCCACCTTAGATTAGTGCCACCTGTGGGGAATTCCCAACCTTAAAATGCCATACTCTTTTGTCTCTCATTGTTACTGACTGAAGGAATTGGTAAGTAAAATGTACCATTTACATATAACTCAGTGATGATTAGAATACCTGCAAGTCTAATCTATTGATCCTCCCAGTAGCCTCACATGTTCACTTGGTGGATGAGGAAGTGGGCTTGGAGATGCAATGTAAATTCTCAAGCCTATCCAAGTGGTTAAGTAGCTAAGTGGGAGGATATTTTTGTTATGTCTGTCTAATATCTTCACTTTCTTGTTCAATTCCTCAATGTAGGTGTCCCATGAATATATCACAATGCCCATGTTCATTGCCATTTCTGTAAAGCTATTTATGCTTCTTAGATAACCACTCCTCCATTCCCCATAACCACCAGTAAAGATAAACTTGGAAGGTAGCCTTGATTCTTCTCTCTTCTTGATGCTATGGTCACCCAACTCATTAGCAGCCATTTTTACCTGCTGAGTAGTGCCTAGGCTTTTCTTTCTTCTCCATCTTACTGAACAATTTATCTTCCACTTGAATTCTTACCTTTCATCTGGTTTGTTTCCTCAAATCTATCTCCCATACAGAGCAATCTTTATAAATTCAGATTCTGGTCTGCAACTTCTACTTAAAAGCCTTCAGGTTCCTCATATCCTTCAACGTAATTGTAGTTGTGAGTATGGGATTGAGACCATTCATTTTCTTGCCACCTGACAGTCTCTGGAGAAGGGCCAAATCCAGAGTCCTAGGATGCCAAGACATACAGTTAGAAAGTCACTGGCTTATAGAATAAAGATATCTTTCTGGGCAATGAAAGCTCTCCAAGATTTGACCTTAGTCCATCTCTCCAGTCTCATTCCTGGCCACTTACTGTCTTCCAATTTATAGTTCACAGGAAAAAGAAAATACAAAAATATGATTTTTCTATATTTGTTATACACATGAGACAACCAAGTCATGGCATGACTAAATAACATACTCAAGGAAACACAGTGGACACATGAAGCAGTGTGAGCCCAGAATCCATATTCCTGTCTCACAACTTAGCCCATAACTCCTCATCACAACTTGCTATCTATGCCACTTACCAGATACCTCTCTGGATGGCTGCTTCTGAGCAGAGGCTAAGTGTCTTTTCTTTTTGTTTGTGTTGTTTGTTTATTTTCTTAAGAGAGGAAGCAGAATATTTAATCCTAGCCTTCAGAGACTACAAATAGAAACACTTAAGTACCTTAAATGCACTCAAATAAAAGGTGCAATTATACGGCTCTGAGAAGGCAAGATTCTGATCTATAAAATATTGCCCTTATAAGGTTGTGAGGATTAAATATGATAATGTGTATGAAAGACCTCTGTAATCTTGAAAGCAGAGAGCAGAAGCACAAATACTTACAGAAGCAGGAAAAAGAATTGAGTTGAGATATTCAGGTGGGGATGGAGCAGACAGGGAAGAACTTGCCTCACTTTAAAGAGGCAGGATCTCCTCATTTCTAACAGACTGTGGTTGCAAGAGATTCGAAAATAGGTGTCCAGTATTGCAAGCATTTCTGATTTTAAAACAAGTCCTGTTGGACAAAGTAGGGTTTTTTTCGGTTGGTTGTTGTTTGTTTGTTTTAATCATTGTGTGTATCTATCAAAACACCAGAAATCTGGGAGAGGGATTTGACCTTGAGGCTGCTGGTTTGCAACCTGTGCCTTGTAAAGGGCTTCAGGGAGGCTGGCTTTGTTGTTAGAGCTGAGGAGCCTCATAAAGTGAACCACCCGAGGGCAGAGGAATTTGGAGTCAGGAGGGGAGTGGTGTCCTTCTTAGCTTGTGCATGTTAGCAGGGTCCAAAAGAAGGAGACATGATTGTCTGAAGATAAGAAGCAAATGTGGTAGGTGAGAATCATCAAGCAGGCAGAAAATTAGAAGCATCTCAGCCCATCTGCCCTTTACTGTCAAATGACTCAATCAAGGTGGAAAACAATAAAGAGAAAACTAAAACCAATGAGTTCCAAATGGTTTGTTTTGAACCCTGGCTCCGAAAGGGAGTTACATAAAATGCTGCTAATATCTTCCCCAGGCACTTTTGCTTGCTCACTTCCCCCCAGAGCAGAAGAAAACAAAACAAATCACCATCCCTTTGCATTGAAGGATTTTGTGAAGGATTCATAAATTGTATGCTGTCACTCTGCTGCTTAGAACCTTTTATGACTTTCCTTATTATATTCAAGGAGATAAAAGCCAAACTTGAGCATTTCAGCAGATAAACAGGAACTATGGAAAAATTCAACAGGATAAAATAGAAATTGAAACATAAAAAAGTCACACTGCACTGTTTTCCCCCAAGTCTCTTACCCAAGTCTTTCTTATCCCCATGAATGGCAATTCTATATCTTTAATTGCTGGGGCCAAAAAACCTAGGATCACTGCTGACTCTGCTCTCTCACAGCCTCCACCGAATTCACCCAGAATCTTCTTGGCTTTACTTTCCAAAAATTCCACCATTCAAGGACATCTACCACTTCCATTGTTAACACCTTCACTCAACCAATGTCATCTCTCCCCTGGATTATTGCCGTGGCCTCCTAGGAGTTCTGATTGTGCTCTTGCCCCGACATTAGTAAAAGTAGGCCACATTATGCTGCAGAAATAAGTATCATCAATTTTTCAGTGACTTAACCAACAAAGTGACTTCTCACTTACTCTCACATTCAGCACAGGTTAATTAGCACAGGGACTCTGTTAGCAATGGTCTCTGCCAAACCCATGCTGACAAAGCAGTCACTGTTGACAGTCAGTCACACTGAGGAGGCACAGTTGCCCATAGGCCTTTGAAGTGTCCATCTGGAAGACATACATATGACTTCTGGTCACTTCTCATTGGCCAAGCCAGTCATATAGCCATGCTTAACTCCAAGAGGGCAAGAGAGTGCAATCCAACTACGTCCCAAGAGAACCAGATGTAATCCATGGACAGCACTATTGCAAGGTGACCAGACGTCCCGCTTTTGGTGGGACAGTCCCGATTTTTAACAATTTGTCCCGCGTCCGCGGAGTTTTAAAAAAGTCCCGATTTTTGGAAAGAATGCACGACAAGCTAGGGAACGGCGGGAGATAGACCACATTTTTCATCAAGA
>PVKE010045815.1:0-12482 GCA_004027555.1 Craseonycteris thonglongyai | reverse complement strand
GTGTGTAGGGGAGGGGGTTGCTGATTATTGAGGTAGGGGTGGGTTGGCGGAATGTTAGGTCTCTGAAGGAGAGAGGGAGGGAGGCAGGAAGGGTAGGAAAGAGAGGGGGTGCGGGTTAGAGCTAAGATTTAAAACGAAGTTTAGGGGAAGCCAGGATGGCTCAGCTTGTTAAGGGCTCACTTTGAAGCCCCGGGCAACAAGGATTGAATCCCGGCCCCGGCCCTTGCGGACGCATATGCTGAACTAGGGTGTGCTTCCCATGCGGAAGACCCCCAGTTTGGTTCTTGCCCCCAGTTCAGATCTTACTCCTGGTTCAGCCCCTGGATCAAGGGGGCATGCCTGATGGATTGAGGGGGCATGCCTCCCTCAATAGAGGTCCATACCCCAGTCCCTGCCCTGCGTGGACCCCACCCCATCCACCTGTGTGGAAGAAACCATGTCGAAAACGGATGATATACAACCATGGAGACTGCTCTGGGCCCTCCCCCTTCTCTTCGTCTCTCTCTGTCTCTGTCAAAAACAATAAAACAAATCTTTTAAAATAAATAAATAAAACAAAGTTTAATCAAAGTCATAACAATCTTCAGTTTCATTACCAAGTTCTTATAAAACTCAAAATATATTATTTAGGCACATTTTGTTGACGTTTTTTCCCTTATTTTCCTGGCATAAGAGTTGCAAACTCTAAAATAATATCATCTACTTTAAAATTCAGATAAAAATACTACATGAAATATTATATTTAGAGCAAGCCCTTATATTTTTAGAGTACTTTTCTAAACAAACATTTTCTTATTTTGTTTATA
Source organism: Craseonycteris thonglongyai (assembly GCA_004027555.1). Classification (NCBI taxonomy): domain Eukaryota; kingdom Metazoa; phylum Chordata; class Mammalia; order Chiroptera; family Craseonycteridae; genus Craseonycteris; species Craseonycteris thonglongyai. The sequence continues at coordinate 11,676 of PVKE010045815.1, read as the reverse complement.
ATTCTAACAAATTAAGATAACTCTAATTCCATCTTTAAACATAAAAGATTTTAGAAGAATAACAATTTTAGAAAAATATGAAGCTCAGAGCACCACATAATGAGATTCTCTAGGACAAGGCCCTCTGCAATTTGCAACTACTGATTTAGACACTGACCACGAACCACCATACTGTGCAAAGCAACGTGCAAACATGGGTTAACGCTCAAAGAAGGTTTTGGAGAGGTATATTAACATCTTCCACAAATAAAAATAAAAAAGGCTAAGGAAAAGCTTGTGAAAGAATTGACGTAACAAGAAAGAGCAGACGCGAAAAATAACTCCTGCAATCTTTTTCCCATTAATAACAAAACGGAGGAGGTTGGCCAGATAGGACTCTCAGAAGGATAAGCAAAACCTATCAACTTCTGACCCAAGGCTGTTTATTAGTTGGGGTTGATCACTTCCTTCTCTTATCTCAAGAGGAAAAAATGTAGGCTGGATTTGGGGAACTAAAAACATGGGCCTTAGCTGGGGAAAAATAAGTCAATATGACAGAAAAACAAGCATGAATTTCTTTAAAAATAATAATAATAATAATAATAAAGAGATGAGGTGTTCTCTAAAATAAATAACTAGTACAAACTACAGGATAATTAAGCCTGATTTTAATCTAGAAATGAGAACAAATGACAACTTTCTGTCTTGTGTTATCAGTTGTAAGTGTATCATTCTGACTCTCAAGTATGAAAATTGTCTATGTAGAATATATTTTAGGATATATATATATATATATTTTTTTTTAATTAAATTACTTCCCTATGAAAAATTCAGATTTATTTACAGGGATGGCAGTATCTTTCACAGCCTAGATATCTCAGCTTCTCACACATAAAAGAAAATCTGGAAAACAGTGACACTTACCTACTCCAGCCATCAAATCTCATTTTCGCAGAGCTGTTCTTAAACTTTGGTATTATTAGTTGTGTTTTTGAATGATGACCCTGTCCACTTGGCTTTTATGTTCCAAAATCTCATTTTTGCCTGTGTAGTTAAAACATCTGTGTCCTTTGTTTTCTGTCAACAAGGGGAAATTCATTTGAGTTCATGGTGCTCAGTGACTTATTTAGTTTTCCATTCAAAGTTGGGGAGATGGATATACTTTATGCTCACAGCAGTACTGCATGATTCTGACCTTAATTAAATAAGTCTTTAGTGGTGGATAAGGGTTATTATGTTTCAAAATCTATCCCTTGAGCTGCAACCCTCAACTACAACAATGGCAGGAAATTTTCCAAATAATAACATGCCTCCCTTGTGAAAACCCACATAGACCTTTTAAGTATTTCATCTATATAATAAATTCTAGATTAGATTGTGTTCTAGTTGTTTTCTCTATCTTGCTTCCATACAATTTAAGTATGTTTAGAAAGAATAGCAAAGAAAATACACAACAGCCAATATAAAGTTGAAGTAAGTGAATGTGAATGGCAAAATTCTGTGGGTGTAAATTTTGTAAGGTGCTTTGATAAAAATAAAGGAGGGTGAGCAAAACAAACTCAGGCAATGGCTATGTACTGATACTGTGAAAAACTGAGGACTGAGACATGTTTCAATGAGAGGTTAAGTAAACTCATTTGTTCATTCATTCATCCAACAATTACTTATTGTCCAGTTATAAGACATGTACCTATTAAACACTGAGGATAGGTTGATAAATCTCACTAGTATAATCCCTAACCTCATGGAATACAGTCTACTTGAAAAACACGGCCATTAAATAAATAATTCTACCAATAATAACATAATGCAATTATAACTGAGTTATCCAGGCCAAAGCATTGTTAGCATGCTATGTTTCATTCTGAAATAAAGTCATTGTTGATGAGTCTGACCTAAAAATGTACATTGGGGACATTAATTGGGAGACATGTCCTGTATCTTTGTAGTGCACCTGTCATGACAAGAACTTACTATGTATTTTTACCCTGATTGTTCCCACTTCCTCATAACTTTTTTTAACAATAAAAGGGAAAAGGTGAATGGTATCTCCCCCACACCCCACAACCTCAAGAAAAAAAGAAAAAGCAAAGAAAATGACTTCATATTCAAAAACTAGAGCTAAATTGTATACTTAGTTCATTGGCTTCAATATGATTAACACAGTTCTGGTCATTTTGTGATAGTCCCAAAAATTTAGCATTAATGACTTCTTCCTCAGATTTATATTGATGTAAGACACTGTAGGGTCCAACATTTAAATATATTCAATACAACTTCAGTTATTTTGAAAGTCAGGGATTTATCACAAAATTAAAATTTTATGCCAGGAAACAGATCAAGATTATACAAATTGGTAAAATATTAAAAACTTATTCTGATTTAAAGGTAATAGTCTATCAATGACAGAATCATAACAGAAAGGGACATTTCTAGGTCATGTGGAAATGCTACATATAAAGCGACTTCCATTTTTAAATGGAAATGTATTACTCATAAAGCTGACCCCTACCTATGGAGCACTTTATTTGGAAATCCTCATGTATAAGTGATAGGATGTCTAGTGTTTACCAGTGAAACATTTTTAATAATTCCCAAATCTGTTTAAACTGGCCTGTAACTGCTAGAGCAGAAGGCTTGAACCAAAACTTAACTGTTCTTTTTCTCATTGCCTAACAGCTGTAAAGAGGTGACATACATTACATTTAAAGGTGACTACTTGTAACTACTACAGTTTCCTCTTAAGAAATTGTTACAAAGATGTTTATTGTGTTATGTTTTAATAAAATAGTAAACTGTAATAGAAATGAAAGTAATAATGTCTATTAAAAAGAAGAAAGGATTCCATTAATGGTAGAAATTATTTATTTATTTTCACAGCTTATGTGTTAAATGGAGACAAATATTTGCCCTCCTGGGAGTTTCATGTTTGTCCATTACTGTAAGCTCCCCTCTTTCTCCAGATGTGTTAATGACTTGTCTTGAGTATTTACTCCGTGCTGCATCATTTATAAGTGTTCTCCACACATTGATTCATTAAATACTTATAATAATCCTAGGGAGTATATACTATTACACAACTGTCTCTATTTTTAAAATGAGGTGACTGCATCACAGTGAGGTAAATAACTTGAGCAAAGCTGGACAACTAGTAAGAAACCAACATAAAGGTATACACCTCTACTCTCTGGCTCCAAGTTCAGTACTCTTAACTATTCTTCTATGCTGCCTTTGCCATGGTGCTGTTTCTTTCTGGGTTATTTCCCCTGTAACTTCCCCTCAATAACAACTAGTCACATTTCAAGTTTCAATTCAAATATAATCTCCTCAAAGAAACCTGTGTTTTTTGTATGCCCTACTGAATAAGAAGGCACTTGTAGGGATGCTGGGATGGCTCAGCATGTTGAGAACTTATCTTGCAGTCCTGGGGTTCGAGGATCAAATCTTGGCCCTGGCAATGTGAACCCATATGCAGAACTGAGGTGAACCCCCAGTTTGGTTCCCATGGGGGCAAAACCCTGACCTGGTTCCTGCCCTGCACAGCCCCACCCCCACCTGTGGAATGAAACTATGTAGAAAATTAATGACGTGCAACTATGGACACTGCTCTGGGCCCTCCCCATTCTCTCTGTCTCTCTCTGTCTCTCAGTCAAAAACAATAAAAATAAATCTCTTAAAAAAAAAAAAAGAAAGGTACTTGTATGTGTTGTTATAAAAAAAAAAATCAGTGTCAGGACAGGTGAGAAAGGTAAAGGAATTAGAAGTACAAATAGGTACTCCCAAAACAGTCATAGGATGTGAAATATAGTATGAGGTATATAGTCAACAATGCTGTAAAAACTATGTATAATGTCAGATGGGTACTATACTTATTGGTGAGCACTTCATAAATTAAATAAATGCCTAACCACTGTGCTGCACACCTGAAAATAATATAAAATAATATTAAATTTCAACTTTATATATATATATATGTATATCTATATATATATGTATATATGAGTATATTTAGTCATGGGATATCAAGTACAGCATAGGGAATATAGTGAGTGGTATTGTGATAACTATGTGTGGTGTCAAATGGTCAGTAGACTTGTTGGAGTTATCACTGTGAAGGGCATAAATGTCTACTTATTATGTTGTTTTATACACCTGAAACTAATATTCAAAAAATGCAGCATTAACAGCACTCTTACACTATACTTTAATTATCTTTTAACCTTTCTGTCTTTCCTACTACCTTTAAGGACAGGCATAATGCAACTCTAACAAATGTTTGCTGAACATGTACACGAGTATGCAGGATTCATGAAATAGCTTGGTAATACTACTTTGAAAATGGCAAATAGCACAAATGTCCCCTATTACAGTAAGGCATCTCAGAAAAGTTTTTCTTAAAGTATATAAATAAGGGAGAGAAATAAAAAGAGAAAATAAATCAAAAACAGCAAACACTGATTTATTTCCACTGTCATAAGAAACCACTATCAAGCCTTCCTGATATAAAAGCACAAATAAATAACTATTATTAAGTATGTTTGTATGTGCGTATGTGTGTGTGTGCGTACGTATATGTGTGTATATATATTTATGTATGTGTGTGTATATATGTGTATATATATTATATATATATGTTATATATATATACATATATAATAAGGATATATATATATGGATATATATTATATATGTGTATATATATATTATATACATACACATATTTTCTTTACTGGAAGATAAAAGAAATATTGAAAGGAAGACATTTTGATGATATTCAGGACATGAAGGGTAACACAACATTGGCTCTGATGTCCATTCCAGAAAAAAAAGTTCCAAAATTGCTTTGAAGGGTGGACTAGGTGCTGGCATCAGTGCATAGCTTTCCAACAGGAATGCTTAGAAGATGACCACGCTGATATTCAGCAATGAGGTATATAGCCCTTTTTCTAGGATGAATTTTCAAACTTACCTGTCAGACCTCATCAATGTTTCATATAACATATTGAAAACTTTGGACATTAGTAAGGTATGATTCATTTCATTTCCGCAATATTACTTAAATTTTCATGAATGTGAATAAGCCTGTGATTTTGAAAGATACCATTTCCTATCAGTGGTAGCAAAATCTTTTTAAAATCTTAGTTTAGGGATGCCGGGATAGTTCAACAGGTTGAGTACTTGCCCTGCAACCATGAGGTCTGTGGATCGAATCCTGGCCCTGGCTAGTGCAAAACCATATACTGAACTGCAGCACAGCTAATAATCACCAGAATGGGGGTGAAGGTTCTCCCTACCCACGGAGAAGGCCCCTAATTCAGTTCCTGCCCTGCATGGCCCGACATCCACCTGTGTGAACTGAAAGCATGTCACAACTAATGATGTACAACTATGGGCACTGCTATGGGCCTCTCTCTCTCCCCTGCCCCACACTCTCTCTCTCTCTCTCTCTCTCTCTCTCTCTCACACACACACACACACACACACACACACACATACACCCCTTCTCCGAAACAATAAAATTAATCTTTTTTTTTTTAATCTTAAACTTTAAAAGGTGGTAGTGCTAATTATGTCTGATTACTTTTGAGCCCAAATGATGACCCACCCATCATTTGGGATGAAAAGCAGTGCTCAGAGGCAGCAGTCACCAGAGAATCTATTCTGATCCACACCAGAACTCACAAAGTCTTCAGAAAATTATGTGCAAATCATCAATCAGCCCAAGTTAGCAGAATTGATGGATATAATAAATTTTATAAAGAATAATAAGCTCAAAAATTGAAATAAAAATGGAGAGATTGTACCTTATAATAACAACCCTTTGATACATTTATTCATTACAGTTTAATCAGTTTTAACTACTCTAATTTTGGCCTTAGATGATCACTGCCAGTGTGTTCACGTTTGGTTATTTATGAGATAATTAGGCTCAGCTTTGATCATGTAAAGAATTAAATGCCTCCTAAAGCTCAAATCAAAATTTGCCTCTGCAGGTTAGCTGTCTTTGAGCTTAGCAATTTCAATGTGAAATCCTTTATTTCTTACACATTTCAGTATCATTCTAAAGTGCTTATACGTTAGGCAATTTTAAGTGCTTCACAAAGAAATAATATGGGAGTGTCTGTGCAAAGCTATGATGCTGATGTGAAAAGCTACACTTGGGAATTTTGCTTTTAATCCATGTCCTGGGAATATGTTCTACATAAAAATCAACAGGACTCAAGACCCATTAATTCTCCTGATACACTTACCTCACTTAGTATCGTCACTTCCCGTTCTTGGAGTCCATCAGTGCTGTCAAAGCTGAGTGTGAGATTCAATAATTGCAAGTCTGGCTTTCTTACAGAGTAGTCACATTCAACATGCCGGGCTCAGTAAGCCTTGTAGATACCTCTGCTTGGATGGAGGATACCATTGGAACATTTTAAGCCTGATTCCACTATCAATGCTGTTGAGAGAAACATATTTCTCTAAAATTACACAGAAAGAACACAGATATTCACAAGATGAAATGCATGAGTCATTTGAAAAATGGGAAATTAACATTGGAAGGTTATTCAAAGAAAGGAAAAGTTAGGTGCCAATCGCTATAATAACATAAGGCTAAAATTCAAAGGTAGGTAAGGAAGTATTTATGGAAAACAGTGTTAGTTTTTGATACTATAATATTTTATTAAAATATGTAATATGTTGGTAGTGGCTGCTTTTTTATTACAAAGCATGTATGCACAGCTCAAGAATCTAAGAAAAGGTGTCTATCTGAAGTCTTTTCCTCTGTCATTTTCAATTTAAATAACTTGAATGCAAAGTAAAGAAGTAAATGTTTTACAAGGAAAAGCCAGTACTAAAATGTCCAGTCCTGAGTATAAACTGGGAGAAAATGGGTCACATGTGAATGATGTACCTGATTACATAAGATATATTTTTTTAACATTTGTAAACAAGCCTGTGAATCATAGTCAATGGGGGATGACGAGATTGCTCAGTGGGTTGAGCACTCATTTTGCAGCCCCAGGATCCATGGATTGAATCCCATTCCCAGCCTGTGTGGACACTTATGCTGAACTAGAGTGTGCCCCAGTTCAGTTGTCACTGGGACAAGCTCCATGTGGAAGGTCCCCAGACTGGTTCTTGCCTTGTGCAGCCCTGTGCTCACTTGTGGAAAGAAACTCTGTAGAAAACCAATGATGTGCAACTATGGAGACCGCTCTGGGCCCTCCCCCTTCTCTCTGTCTCTCTCTGTCCAAAAAACAATAAAAAACATAAAAAGAAATTATAGTCAATGTATTGACATTAATTGGAAAAAATGAGTAATGATTATAATTGGAAATAGTTATAATATTAGAAGGTTTATAGTGCAGGGACATTTATTTATTAAAAGTTCCACATTTTCTATGAGCATGTATATCATATAAGTAAAGCCTGCCAGAACATGGAACCAAAGAAGAGTTCTTATTGCCCAAATAAATGATGGTAATATCAAAATACACATCTCTTTAACCTGCAAAAGTAAGGGTAAATGATGTGAGAGGCAGAACCCAATGTAATCTCTGTCCACTTATTGCCTGTGCCACTGTGGACCCCTATGCAGAAAGGGGCTTCTGCCTTTGAGGTGTCATGAATTTATATCACAACAACACTGACTCAGAGTGACAAAGGGGCACCATTTGCACGATGGGCAGTTTCTCATCTACAGCCTTGGATTTTGTCAGTTTACAGACTATAGTGACATTTTTGATCCCAGTATTTCTCACCTCATTTGACATCCTGATACCTGCCCTCCCCTTTGGCCCAGCAGGCACGGGGAGCCAGTACAGCATAAGGTGCTCTCTCCCCAGGGAAATTAGCCTGTGTGTTAATTTACAGTAATCTGATTTAGAAAACATTTATTGAGCACTTACTTTGTGACAAGTCCTGCGTTAATTTCCTAGGATTGAAAAATAAAAAGACAGGGTTCTGCCTTCAAGGAGCTATCTTACTGGTTTGGGGGACTTGTTTTTGTAATTTAACAAAATACAGTGCAATGTGATCAGAGTGAAATAATAAGCAAGAACATAGAACTGAAGAAAGAAGAAATATTTCTTTGAATTTTGGTTGGAAGAACACTTTCAAGGCAGCTCAATAAAAGAGGTTTTATCTGATAAGAGTTTTTGAGGAAAAATAGGAGTTTCAAGAAGACAGAAGGGGAAACGACATTTCAAGATAATGGACCACATTTGAAAAGTCATATTCAGTAAACCGCCAGCAGCTAGATGCTGGTTATAAGAAATGAGAAATGAAGGAATCTAGGATAATTTCCAGAATTCATATTTACACCACTATGGCGCTTTCTATCAAGATAGGATGCATAAGAAGTACACCAGTCTCTGGGAAAGGACAGAACACTGTTTGGATTTAAATAAACAATAATAAAAATGGAAATGGGTTGGATCAGATATAGCAAAGATGAGGCCAAATTCAGATGGCAGTTTACAGAGAGTTTACATTAAAGACCTTACTATCAAGGATGTATGAAGGGTGAGTGAACCACCAGGGACAGCATAGCTGAGTAGCGTGACTGCTACAGGTAAGGGAGGCAGTAGTTATCTGCATGGTGATTCAGATATATGTGGAAGGGGACGATGATCTTTAACCACAGACCTGCAGCTTCCTGGGAAGACCCTACAGGTAAGGAAGCTGTGAAGATGAATACTCCAACCAACCTTGTGATTTTCTCTCTGTTGCATGTTATTGTCCCCCCACCCCCACCCCACCCCCGCCTTTGGCTACACAGAAATAGAAGCCTGTGAGTAATTCATGCAGTTCCACCCTGGGCACCAAGCAAAGCAGAACAGAGTGGGGGTTTCACCTGGTGAGGCAAGTGGAGGACTTCATGTCAAGGGCTCCACTATCACCACTAGGATTTTTACTGCTTACATTGAAAGCAGGTGAAGCTTGGCCAGTACACTTCTTCTGAAAATATATAAACAGCAAATCTCTTGCATTTTACAAATAGTTTATGCATTCATATTATATTATAAAAATATCATACGTTTGAATGTGTTTTATTTACTGGTCATAGAAGCAAAACCAACTAATTTAAATTCTTGCAGTGTTTTATGGTCCCAACTGAAGGATCTGTTTATTCTATTTCACTAAACAGTTGTGTTCATTTTATCTCTTCCAAATTGCAAGGTACCTGATTTTCTATATACACATATTTTCTGTGACTTAAGTAAAAAGTAACCATTATTGATATAGTTCTAAGTTTTAAACTGATACAAAACATAAAATGACAAAAATATTATAAAATGATAGCTTTAGTAATAGTCTCAGGTAGATCAAAAATATGATATTTTATCTGCTATAAATATGAAAAACTTGATGGAAATTGCATTTAAATTTTGTCAGTTGCACAGTGCCATGAACACCTCTGTGATGTATGATGCTATGAGAAGCAAAGCAATTTGTTGACTAGAACTTATGGTCGAGACAGTCTTTGCTATCAAAACACAATTTTTAATAATTCTAGGCACAAGTATTAAAAACTCTTCTCCAAATATAAATTTCATGAGCTACTAATAAATTTTGTCTTTTTTTTTTTTAATCTAGGTTACGGTAAATGCCATAAATTACTCTGCATTATATGAAAAATTATTAAAAAAAAATACAGTGATGTTGAACGCCGCTGCCAAGTGCCATCCAAAGGAAAGGCAGATATCGTCCCTACGGGACCCAGTGCAATGGACCTCAGCAACAGTGTGTGACAAATTCCACCTTACTCAGTGCTGCCAGTTAGCTGTGAGCTGTAGTTGACAGAGGTGTGTTCTAAAGTGTGCCATAAATCATGGATCATAAACAACGCATTAACATCAATTTCTGTCAGATAAAAACATCACGGTGTATTCTATCCATTTTATGCACAGGATCTGGCACTGTGTGACTTCCTGCCCTTTCCCAAAGTCCAAATGACCAGGAAAGGTAAACGGTTTGAATTGATTCAGGACACCAATGCAGCCATGACAGCACAACTAAAGACACTCACAAAAGAGGACTTCCAGAATTGCTTCAGAAGTTGGCAAGAATGATGGGATAAGTGTGTTCAACGTGAGAGGTACTGTCTTGAGGGTCATTAATGTTAATGTGTCTTTTACTGTAATGCCTTTTTTTAATTTAAATATTCATCATATTTTATGATCATACCTTGTATACTAAAGTTGATTTGAATAAAAGTTGCAAAAGCAACGCTCTGAGGCCCATAGTATTTTTAAGCAGTTAATTTTTTTATTATTATTATTTTTTAAATATTTATTTTATTGTTTTTGACAGAGAAAAAGGGGAGGGCCCAGAGCAGTCTCCATAGTTGTACCTCATCAGTTTTTGACATGGTTTTCTTCTTCATAGGTGGGCGGGGGCTGTGCAGGGTGGAAACCAGGCTGGGGGCCTCCCACATAGGAGGCACAACCCCTCGAGCCAGGGGCTGAACTGGAGGGCAAGAACTGAACTGGGGGCCTCCTGCATGGGAAGCACACCCCAGTTCAGCATGTGTGTTCACATGGGTCAGGGCAGGGATTTGATCCTTGGTCCCCGGGGCTGCAAAGCGAGTGCTTAACCTGCTGAGCCATCCTGGCTTCCCAGTTTATTTTTTATATTGCTAATAAAAATGATATTTATTATGAATACAAAGACATAAAATAGCACTTTATTCATTTTTAATATTTAAATGTTAGTTTTTGAGTTTTAAAGTATACAAGTGTTAGAACAGGGGGCACATTGTAGAGAGGAGATAGGGAAGTGAAGTTTAACTTTCTAGATATACAAAAGATGAAACTTGATAAAATGGAATAGAAGGAAAGTACTTCACGATAATAAAGACCAACCCCATGACAAACCCCCAGATAATATTATACTCAACGTTGAAAAACTGAAAGCCTTTCCTCTAAGATTAGGAATAAGACAGGGATGTCACCTGTGACCACTGTTATTCAAAGTAGGTAGTATTGAAGTCCTAGCCGGAGCGGTCAGGCAAGAGAAAAAAAAAGCATTAGACTTGGGAATAAATAAGTCAAGTTGTCATTTTTTGCAGATGACGTGATTCTTTATATAGAAAACCCTGAAGATTCCAACAACAACAATGACAACAACAACAACAACAAAACTTAAAAATAATAAATACAGTAAATGTGAAGGATACAAAATTAATGTGTAGAAGTTTTTTGCATTTCTGTAAACAATGAAATTTCAGAAAAAGAGATAAAAAATACCATTGCAATTACAACAAGAATAAAATACCTAGGAACAAACTTAACAAAGGTTATGAGGGCTCTACCTATGCACTGACACTACAAGACATTATTAAAAAAAAAATTGAAGAAGACACAAGAAATGGGAAGTTTTCCATGATTATGGATTGGAAGAATCAACATAGGTAAAATGGCCATATTACCCTAAGCCAGGGGTGGCCAACAAGTCGATAGTGGTCGACCGGTCAATTGTGAGGACAATTTTGGTCGATCGTCGATCGCTCGCAATGTCTGGGGTGGAATTCCGTGTACCATGGACTTTGAAGCAATTGTAGAAGACAAAACTTTCTAGCAATAGTTTAATGCATTCTGGGAATTTGCCAAGGTCATAAATTCCTAGAATTCTGACAGCCTGACACTGTGATCTCTGCCCACCCAGACAATACATTTTGACTTATGTGTTACACTTGTCACC
>PVKE010045814.1:0-12475 GCA_004027555.1 Craseonycteris thonglongyai | reverse complement strand
CACACACACACACACCACCCCCCCCACCCCCCCCCACCTACCTACCTTACCTTTCAAATTACCCAGAGAAAAGAAAGGCCAATCTCTCCCCTGGGGCTGAGTTCTGCAATCTCAAAGCAATGAATATTTAAACCAAAAAATAAATATTTCAGAACAAAGTCATTCAAACCAGTAGTCTATTAGATTAAAAATGACGAACCCTGAACTGATCTTAATGTCTCCAGCCTCTTAAAAGCTTTCTTCCATAGCTCCTTAAAGCAGTATTTAGAACCACAAACATCCATGAATCATGCCTTCCATCAGTGACATGACACACGCTAGGCCAGCTACCTGCTTCCTCAGAAATGGAAGGCCCTACATACAATTAATGATTAGCTGTCTCATTCTACTCAATGTAATCATTGTATACAATGCACAGATGATTATTCTTTTTCTCAACCAAACTTTTCACTATTCTTTATTATAGTCTTTACAGACAATTAACTTTCCATTTTCTATGTTAAACTGTATTATCTTTGACTCAGTTTCAGAATAAAATATTGCAAGATTTTGTAGTCTCTCCTGAATCATAAGATCCTATTTAATTATTCTTCACAGATTTTGCACTGGGTGTTTATTGTAAATCCACTTCTTTAAAATGAATGATTCATATGATATACAATAGTAACAGCAAAAATTTCCCCCACACCTATCCCAGAAAAATACATTCTGTGTGTAATCACAGTTGCGCAATGATTTATATTTCCTCTATTCATTTCACAAGTAAAGTCCCTAAGTGGATCAGGAACTGAATCATACACTTCTTCATCATAGCTTCCTCACCAAATGATAAGCACACTGTAGTTGATCTTTAGAAAATGCTTGCTAAATTGAATTAACCAGGTAGTTGCATATCTGCTTCTAAAGTAGGAAGTCTGTAAAAAACGAAACCTTTCCCTCAATAGCTTTAGGAATTCTGTAGAAAGCTTATAATATAATCATTCATAAATATTTGCTACAGAAAATGAGTTATTACAGTTCTGTTAAATACATATAGTCATTAAAAGGCTACATGTGAGCGTCCACATTAGGTTCCAAGGGAAATGAAAAAAAAATGAGTCAGGCTATCTCAAGAATCATTCTTTTTTTTTTTTTTTTTTAAGATTTATTTTTATTGTTTTTGACACAGAGAGAGAGAGATACAGAGACGGAGAGAAGGGGGAGGGCCCAGAACTGTCTCCGTAGTTGTACATCATTCGTTTTTCCATAGTTTCATTCCATAGGTGGGCACGGGGCTGCACAGGGCAGGAACTGGGTCGGGATCTCACCCCGGTGAGAACTGAACTGGGGGCACTCCCCCGTTCAGCATATGGGTCCACACAGGCTGGGGTCGGGATTCGATCACCAGGGCTGCAAAGTGAGCGCTTAACCTACCAAGCCATCCCAGCTTCCCCAAGAATCATTCTTTTAATAGTTCTCCTTTCTTGTAAATTAACCTCAACCTAATCAATTTCCAAGCAGCTGCTAGAATGATCTTTCTAAAATAAAATCTAAATCATATATTGTTAATGAATTCTCTTCACAAAAAGCCTGCACTCCTCAATGCCTTCAGTGTCAAGTGCAAACACCTCTGTATGGAAGTCATGCCTCTTGCTTTACTTCACCTATTCAGCTTCAATGCTTGCCATCAAATATTTATTACCTATCACATGTTAGACACTTTATTCCAGATGCAGGGGAAACAACAGTAATTAAAAAGACAAAGTTCCTGCCCTATGGAGTTTGCATTCTAGGAAGACAAATAATAAACAGGCACGCAAAACAAGAAGCAGATGGTGTGTTATGGAGAAACATAAAGTAAGGAGAGAATACAGAGGATTAGGGGTTGGAGGGATAGAGGACTGCTATTTGATAAGAGGTGGTCAGGGAAGGTAACACTAGAGCAGACACCTAAAGAAATTCAGGGAGCAAGCTATGTGTCTATTCAGGGGAACATCACTCCACACAAAAGAACACAAATACAAAGGCTCAGAGGTGAAATAAGCTCAGCTTATTCTATTACAGGAACCAGGAACAAGGAAGCCCACATGACTGGAGTATCAGGACATGGAGAAAGGTGGCAGTGAGGAAAGAGTGAAATCAGGCAGAATCTTGTGAAGTTTAAAGACACTGGCAGGGATTTGGGCTTTTACTCTTCAGTGAGAGTTCTGAGCAGAGAAGAGCTGTGGTCAGATGTAGCTTTTAAATGGCTCACTGAGTGGAGGCAGAAGCAGGTAGACCAGTTAGGAGGTTACCATAACCACCCAACTTGAGAGATGACAGGGGCTCGGCCTGGGTGTTGCTGTTATGTGCATCAAATCCTGGGAGACGTCTGTGGTGCTTCAGCCTCCAGTTTCTTTGCATCCACTATTCTTTCTTTAGAGAAAGCCTTTCTCCCTTCTTCTCCCCATCTGGCTAACTCGGACACTACTTACTATTTAGTTTGATCATCTACTGCTCTCTAAGGTTTTTGATGCACCCAAATAGGAAGAAATAATTTCCTCCTCTTACCCACACTTGAACCTAATACTTTAGTATAGCACTTCTATTTTATTAAAATTATTTGTTTACACATTTCTTTCCTCTATAGAACAAGGACTCTGGAGGGTCAGCAACTCAGCACCTGGAACAAAAGTGAGATGAGGAAGGGAAGACAAAGTGATCAGTTAGAAGGATAGACAAACTCTGAACCACAGCAGAGGCAGAGGGAAATAGATGAGATAAGTGGTAGAGACAATGCAAAGGTGAATCAGCAGAGCCTGGCAATGGGCATCGGGGAGGAGGAGAACACGCCCACATTTCAGTCCTAGGGGACTATATGACAATGGGGAGCAAGGCAAGCATGGTTGGGAAAGGAGAAAGAATCAATTTTAGAAGTTCAACTTCCTTAAAAAAAAAACAAAACTATCCTGATATAAACTACCAATTAGATTATATCTTTCAATATTTGAAGTTCAGGGGAAGCCAGGATGGCTCAGTGGGTTAAGCACTCGCTTTGAAGCGCTGGGGACAGAGAATGGAGTCCTGGCCCCAGCCTGTGTGGATCCATATGCTGAACTGGGGTGAGCTTCCCATGCGGGAGGCCCCTAGCCCAGTTCCCGCCCTATGCGGCCCCTGTCCACCTGTGTGGAACGAAACCATGTTGAAAACATAACATACAACTATGGAGACTGCCCTGGGCTCTCCCTCTTCTATCTCTCTCTGTCAAAAAACAATAAAATAAATCTTTTAAAAAATATTTGAAGTTCATTTTTTTTAATGAATTCTAAAAATCTTTTATATTTATTTCTAGGGTATTTTGGTAACTTTTCTCTTTTTAATTTATCAAATTACTACATGTAAAGGATAGCAAATCAAAAGGGTAAAGAAGCGCTTATAAAAAGCAGCAATCCCCTCCCCTTCCCTTAGCCTTCTTGGGAGTGACCCGTCTTTTAATAGTTTCTTAAAAGACAGAGGTCGGAGCTGCCATTTGGAGTTACTGACTCTTCTCGCCTTTCCAGGCTTAGATGACATGTTACACTGTAGCTCTGTGTACACAAAGTATAGGCCCTAGCCTTTCCGAGGCAGACCACGAAGGGGTCAGGTGTGTTAACTGTTTGTATACTGAACTTTGACCAAAGTGAGAGGAGCAGATGAGATGTGATGAGATGAGAGAAAACCAGTAGATGAAACATCTCTCCACACTCCCTTTGGAGGGACTGGGCAAGAGGAGCAAAAATTCTATACAACTTCTCTGAAGAATTCTACTGAAACCAAGCACTCAACATCACCTGTTACAAAACTTTGGCTAGCCTTTCTTCCTTGTTTTCACTCCTTTTTCTTCACCCTGCTTTCCTGAAATTATATTCCTCAATAACGTATCAGCAGGTAAGATTTTGTCTCAGGCTGTTTTCTAAGGAAAGCGGGCTAAGGAAATAATCTGTGGCTTATCTGTTGTATTTTCCATCTTTGTATCTTAAAGCTCTACATTTTGGGAGATATCTTCAAATTGATTTTCTATCCTTCTATGACATGTTTTCCTTTGACAATTATATTCTATATCTCTAACCTCATTTTCATATTCTCAAATTGTTCCTTTTTCATTACACCTAGTACTGGTTTTATGAATGTATTATCTTCTTGAGTCTGACTATATTAGTTAGACTGTTTCTTTAAATTCTCTATTCCCTGGATTAACTGTTTCCCTTAGGGTCAGGTTTTCTCTTTGTTTCCTCTGGACTCTTTCATGCTAAAAGTTCCTCTCATGAGACTAATGATCCTCATGCATTGGTGACCCAGGCACTCATTTGTATCAGGACTTGCCGTTAGCTGGTGTGGATTTCCTCTGCGATTATAGAAATAAATCTGTTTTCTGATTAGGTCTCCCTCTGGAATTAAAATTCTAACTTGGTACTCGGTATGAGATAAGAAAAAGTAACTGGTATTATAACTGAAAAGCTTAGTTCTAATGGAAGCTGCTAGGAAAGAATGTAATGACCTCCTTCCACTCCCCACCTCCCAATTATCAGGCTTAAGGAAGGGGTGCCAATATCTAATACAAAAAGAATTAAATTTCCCCAGATGTTTTGATCAATTTCTTTGGAATAAAATAATATGGGGTTTTGGCTTTTCCTCTTTTAATGCTGGAGAAAGGGGGCAGCACAGTAAATTCGTTTGAAGGGCAGAAGCCATGCCGAGTAGTTGAGTTACCCCCTATATAATGCATACAGAATCCTGCTTTCTTTCCCATCTTCACTTCTGCTCTGAGCCCAGAGCCTCTTTGGGGTTCTTGCTGTGGGCCGACTGGCTGCGAACCGCTGGCAGCCGCCTTGTATTAATTGTCAGATTTTACCTTCTCCTCCATTTTATCCATCAATTCGTTTCCATTTGCTTTAATCACCTTTAACCCTTTTCGATTTGCTGTTAAAGGTTTACTTCTTTTTGTACTTCTGTATGGTTATTTCAGTGGGTCTTACAAGAGACAAGTGAAAGTGTCTATCACCTTGACCCAGAAGTCATGATTTATTTTCTGCAAAAGGTTTTAGACATTAGTAAGCTCCAGAATTACGGGTTCCTTTTTAATTTTGAGAAAGGACATGAGTTACAGTAAATTTATGTTTCTTTAAAATAGTCTATTTATTAAAAGCAAATTGGAGAATCTTAAAGGAAAATGTGTTTACTACAATTCTTATACTTAATGCTTAACATTAGATACATCTTGATTACAGGAAGCAAAGCAATAAAGAGAAGTATCAGAACTAAATGTGTACTAGTAATCACAGCCCACGTACATCCAGCATATGTGTTAAACATTATTTTACGTCCTGACAAATACAAAAGATTTTCAAGAGTCTAATCACGCTTAGAAAATAAAACAAAACAAATCAAGTATTTACCAATTAAAATGCCTAAATCTTCACCTCCCTCTCCTTCTTCATGAAAGTAATAGTAGTCAAGATCAGAAGGCAGTCTAACAGGAAGAAATTATTTCCTGTTACCTCATTGCTCTCTAACACAGGGATCAATAAGGCATGCCATGGACTGTGACCCTTTGGTCAGGAATGGAAATGAAATATAAACTAGTGACTGCAAGATTTAATCCCTTACCACAATGAGACAAACTTAAAGAAGTCTTAAAAGCTATCATAAATAAGCTGTTATTAGTGAACAAGAAAACCTGTTCAGAATAAGGAAAGATATCCAACTTAAGAAAGGTGGCATGCAGAAATGGAGAATGGAGATCTAAAATCAGCTTCTAAAGCACCAAAAAAAAAAAAAAGCTGTCTATAATGTAATAGTTGCTTAGTAACGAAGCATTCCTGGATTTCAAGCCACATTTCCTATTTTTCCATGTCAAATCAAATGCTCAAAAAACAAAACAAAAATATCTTCAAGCATATTTTAAAAAAAGGCTAAAGGCACATCTATTTCTTCTTCCCACTTACATGTTCCACAGCTAGAACTTCATTTTACTGTCATTAGCATATCAACTAGACTAGCTTCATTCAAGAATAACTTTGCAGAAAAGAATGCCCAGATACATGATTGTTACTTATTTTAAGATTTTTCCTTTCAGGAATGAGGGTCATATGGACTTGATATTTTAGCCTCTATAAATTAAACATATTTTGTTGAAGGTCTGAACTTCCTAGGAGGATGTTCTGAAGGTAGAAAGACTAGCAGACAGAGACTATGGAAAAATGAGTTCTAGCTCCAGTTCTGCTATTACCTTATTAAGCGACCTTAGACAACTTCACATCCTTTCTGGAGCTGTATCTGATTTGTAAAATAAAGGTCATTCTAGACCTAAGAATCTATGATACCGTGATTAAAGAGGCCTTACCAAAGGGGCAACATTAAAAAGAAGACACATTAGTTATATTACCATGTGAACTGTTTTCTTCTATAACAGAGTCAATCAACAAAATGCCATTACATTGTTTGTCAGTTTCCCTGACAAAAATGGCACTCTAAACAGCCACTACTTGGATCTCTCTCTCAACCTTATACTAATGTTCCCAGATGAAATACCAAATAAACCACCAAGCTGTAAAACCTCTGTGCTTCCCCTCAATTTTTTGTTTTAGTCTGTAAAACGAGGAGGATAGCTACCTCACGGGTTATCTATAAGAATTTACTGTGATCACACATACAAAGTTATTTGCTTCTGGCTTAGAAAAAAGTGGTAGAGAAAATAATCATCATTATTGTGAAGGAAAAAGAAAAAAGGGCAAAAGTATGTGTACATAGTACTCAATATAAGACCTAACAGCTGAGTTATAACCTCAAAGCTCTTCTTGTTCTTTTTCACATAAATAGTATCAATAAAAATACAGGGACAAAAAAAATTATATTCTTTTCACTAAAGGGTTCATAAAAAGCATAGGCTAATATGTAAAATTAAACCAAACAAAACACTATCATTCCATTC
This sequence comes from Craseonycteris thonglongyai, assembly GCA_004027555.1. NCBI lineage: Eukaryota > Metazoa > Chordata > Mammalia > Chiroptera > Craseonycteridae > Craseonycteris > Craseonycteris thonglongyai. The sequence continues at coordinate 5,547 of PVKE010045814.1, read as the reverse complement.
CCAGTTTCTAAAAAATGTCTTCTGGTTCCTCAAGAGAGAAAAGTTTAAATTACAGACTTGGATGAACTTTTGGTCGCAATTGCTACAGTAAGGAATGATAGGCAACCAATTTTACTGAAGTTAAGAAAGCTCTAAACAATGCCATTCACATTTTTAAATATTTTTTAATGAGCATCATGTTCACAGTCCAAAGTGCTCCCATCTTCTACACTGTTTATGTGAACATATGGTACTTTGATTTTTCTCTTTCCTTATTCTGCTAGAGTTTCAATGATAGGTGATCCAAAGCAGAAAAGGATCTCTTTCCTTTTCTACAACAGACCACAAATCATGCTGAACTACAAAAACATGAAAACCTTGTTTTTCCTCTGATCATTGTCCATGTATTTTTGTTATAGAACTACGGTATTTTTACCTTTAATATGATCAGTTCTAGGCAAACTATTCTACCACTGAATCTCCTTCAAATACTCAACAATCAGGTTCTTTTTTTTTTTTTTAATTTTTTAAATTGTTTTTGACAGAGAGAGAGAGAGAGAGACAGACAGAGAGAAGGGGGAGGGCCCAGAACTGTCTCCATAGTTGCACATCATTGGTTTTTCCCCATAGTTTCATTCCACAGGTGGGCGCGGAGCTGCACAGGGCAGGAATTAGGCCGGGGTCTTGCCCCGGTGAGAACTGAACTGGGGGCACTCCCCAGTTCAGCATATGGGTCCACACGGGCCAGGGCCGGATTCGATCCTCAGTCCCCAGGGCTGCAAAGTGAGCGCTTACGGTAACCCACTGAGCCATCCTGGCTTCCCCCACAATCAGGTTCTTGATCCAAACGTTCTGTACAACTCCCACACAAAATAATACATGTGACAGCCTTTCCTCTCACCTTTCCACCTCAGCCCAACTTCTCAAACAAATTCTTTCTTCATCTGAACTTCTAATGTTTCTTTACTGACATATGTTCATGCAACTTATCATTTTCCATCTTATATTTTAATTATTTATGCATCTTATGCATTCTCTCCTTGAAATTACTGTTCAACTGATTTTTCATTCAAGTGACAGGAATATATTAACATGTTAAGTGACCAGGCTATTTTGTTTTGCTTACCGCTTGGCCTGTTATATCAGATTTCACTGAAATGCTGGCGACCGCAGATCTGTTTAGGTTGCGGTAAGGCTGAATGTTTATATATAGAATATATTTACTGTGTGAATATTTATTATTTACCGCAATTTGTACAATGTATTATTTTAGCTATGCTTTATATTTAGTCAGTTGTCTGCGATTCTTGTTCCAGTGCAGAAAAAGATTTTTCTTTACCTGTGAATGTGAAAATGTCAGTAGAAGAGGAGCATGAAAGTGATTCTAATGAAGTTATTTTTCCTAAAAAACGGTGTAGAGTCGTTATTTATTTATTTATTTTTGACAGGCAGAGAGAGAGAGAGATACAGAGACAGAGAGAGAACTGATTTGGGGGAGCTCCCAGTTCAGCATATGGTTCCGCATGGGTTGGGGCTGGGATTCGATCCCTGGTCCCCGGCGCTGCAAAGTGAGCGCTCAACCCACTGAGCCATCCCAGCTTCCCTGAGTCGTTATTTTTTCATCATCATATGAAGAGAATGAGAATATTGAAGAGGTATGCAAAGGACAACCATTTTTATGCTTACTGTGTTTCAATAAAAATCAAATTTTTTTTACTATTTTTGAATTTGTGATATCATCTTGAAATTATTAAAAATTTATTAATAAAATGTAATTTTTTTAATTTTATATTGTGAGTTAACATGGCCTGCACGAAAAGTATACTGTTGGTCACTGGTGACTGATGCGGTCTGAATGGAAAGTTCAGTGTCAGTCACTGGTCTCTTAGAGTCAGTCACATGACTCTTAACGTGTTAAAGATATCACTTAATTTTCATTTAAAAATCTGTCACTTCTGCTTCCAATCAAGATGAAGTATAACAAAGACCATATTTATCTTGCAAGCACAAACAACTAAAAATAAGAATGAAATATAGAAAACAGAAGTAAAGACACTATACAGTAGGCAAAGAAGAACAGTGATTCCAGGAAACAACCAAGGTGCGCTTTGTCCCTGCCCCAGCTAACTGCCTGGAGAAAGTTTCCAAGCTGTGACACACAAAGAAGGAAGCCGGGTGAGCCTGGTGGTCTCCAGGAGTTGAGATCAAGCCAGGAGCCTAGAGGAGCCAAGACGGCTGGAGTTCACAAGGAAGAAGCCCTGCAGAAGAGGAAGCTGCAGAGAGAGAGAACTCTGAATATCTATAGAAGGTTTCCCTCAAGTACTTGTGTTTATGAGAGAACTATTAATACTTGAGGCTGAAGAAAAGACCACCTGACAGAGTTGAAGGGAATAATGCTAGGAGCTCACCGAGTGCCACAATATACAGCCAGTTTCCAACAATGAGAGTGGAAAACCTAATAATTTAAGGAGCATCAGTTAGGGCACCAAGAAGAATCTTGTGTCAATAGTGGGAAAAAATTAAGCGAAGACTAAATGGAACTCTGGTTGTATCTAACAAAACCTAAAAATGAGACCTGAAAGGACTGAACTATTTCTATGAAAATCAGTTCAAGAACATGTATAGAAATAAAAAAAATATATATCTAGCATCCTAAAAGGTAAAATTTACAATGTCTGGCATCCAATCAAAAATGATTAGGCATGCAAAGACGCAGGAAAATACAATCCATCATGGTGGGGGAAAGGGGGAACCAATCAATTGCAACTGATTCAGAACTAACATAGATGTTAGAATTAGCAGATTAGGACATTTAAAACACCTGTATTCCATATGTTCAAGAAACACTGTATGTAAAAGAAAAAACGACACGGGAGATAGAAAAAAAAGATCCATATCAAAATTTTAGAGATGAAAACTATAATGTCTGAGATTAAAAGAACAACAGATTGGACTGGATTAATGGCAAGTTAGACAATACAGAATAAGAGATTATTAGTGCACTGGATACCACAAGAGAAACTATCCCAAAGGAAATACACAGGAAATACGACTGTAAAACAGTAAACACTGAGCCTTGAAAATGACATGAAATAATTATGGTCATATATGATATAAAATACACAATTTTTGATAAAAAAAATTTTTGGGATCCCCATATATATATAAAATCTGTCAAAAATTGTGCTTTTATTCTTACATCTTTAAATTTCAGTCACCTTCAAAGTATTCTTTGATGCAATACACCTATTGAGATGCTTTTTCTACTGCTCAGAACAGTTTATGAACTTGTCTATTTTGATGCCTTTTTAGTGTTTCTGCCGCTTTTTGTTTCACTTCTTTCACATCAGCAAAACGTTTCCCTTTGAGGGCATTTTTTATCCAGGCAAACAAAAAAAAAAAAGTCAGAAAAAATTTGTGGATATTTTTTCTAAGTTAAGAATCTCTGGGAAAGCTGGGATGGCTCAGCGGGTTAAGCGCTCGCTTTGAAGTACCGAGGACCGAGGATTGAATCCCGGCTCCGGCCCATGCTGACCCACATGCTGAGTTGGGGTGTGCCCCCAGTTCAGTTCTCTCTCTGTCTCTGTCTCTCTCTCTCTTTCTGTCAAAAATAAAATTAAATGAAAAAAACAACAACAAAAAAACGTTTCTTTAAAAAAAAGTCTCTCAAAATTTCATCCCCTTCACTTAAGTCTCAGTTTGCTTCTTCAAAATTTAGTACAAGGGATCTCACAATCAGTATTAAATAAAAAAATATATTTGTGGATATAAAAGTATTTTATAATTTCATAATATTATTGACTTAATTACCATATATCCTGCTTAAATATTCTTTTATATATATAATATCAAATACTGGTTCTAGAACTTTATCATGTAATTCTGAATGCACTAAATATGATAATATTTAATTATTATTTTACATTATAATTTTAAGTCCAGTTATGGTTTTAAGTTATAACTTCAGAAACTTCATTTCCTTTTGTTAGTAGCAGTCTACCTATACCTATTTCTTAAGCCATTAATTAAAAAAGAAATGTTATTGTAGTATTCTGAAGCTGAAAGCATTTTGAAAAAACTCAAGAGGCATGATGAAAAAAATATGCCAAAGTAAGTTAATCTAACAATATTTTTATGGTATTTCATTTATAATAAGTATTATTAAGTCAGAGTACTTTTTAAGGGTTTAATGAAACTTTTTTTGTTGTGTTTTCCTTCTATTTTCAATGATGTTTTACTGTTGCTACTGATTTAAAAGAATATAATTCCCAATTTAGGTTTTTCAACGCTCTTGATACAATTTCAAGAACTCAAGGGAAGTAATCAAATTTACTTATGCTGATTTTCAATATATCATTTGTTGGTCCACTGGGCATCTCTGAAATAGTATTTCTAAAAATATAATTTAAAAATGAAATTTTTTGTAAGCTTTAAGAGATCTGGGCAAGACCCAGAGGTTGGAAGATAGGTAGTTTCTTGCCAATCAACTGACAGCATGCTTTATAATGAAACAAAAAAATAATCTTCTACTTAAGAGTTGAGGGTAATAGCCCCTAATTTTTGAAGTTACAAATTGTTTACAACATTACATGATCAATAAGCTTTGAAAAGTGAGTAGTCAAACATGTTGTCAAAACAAAACAAAAAACCCCACTTATAACAAAGATATACTTGATATTCATAATTGGTATTTTACTTAATTAGAAAGAAATTATAAATCATTCATATGAACTGATGCAATTAATCCAGGGCAGTAAAGATTCTGGAAACCATGTGTTTTCATATCTATGAGGAATAATTCAAAGTAGATCAGATGAGACAAGAGAACAGAAGATTAAAGGGAACAATTAGCCACTATCTTCAAATATTTGGTTTTTATGAAGAGAGATTAAATAATTCTATGTGACTCTGGATGATAGGATGAGGGAGAATGAGAATAATGAAAACAGATTTTAGTTCATCGTATGGAAAACTTTCCTACTTTTTAATGGCCAACAACGGAACTATTTATTTATCGTATGAGGCTGGTAGTATGGAAGAGTGTGCAAATTTAGAATTAAATAAACCTCAAGTTTGAAACCTATCTCTGCCTGTATCCAGAGCCATCAGGTTGCTTGACCTCTCAAATCTCAAAGTCTAATGTATGGGGGGAAAAAAGGAAAACATGATATATGATAGAAATATAATTGTTATTATGTAAATGTGACTTGCATCTACAATGGGTGCTAAGTAGGTATGCAAAAATAAAAAAGTTATTTCAATAATAGTCATTATTCACAGTGGTTAAGAACAGGGAAGATGGAGTGAAACTCCTTGGGTTTAAATCCAGGTGTTGCAACCTTGGGCAAGCAACTTAACCTCTCTTATCCCTGTTTCCTAACTGATACAGTATGGACAATAAGGCTACTGAAAGGAATAAATGACATTATATAAGACACTGACAATAGTGCATAATATGTACTCTGTAATGTTATCTATTATTATTATGTGATATTATAATACTGAATTCATTTTATTCAATAGTGAATTCCTTGTTATTGCCAAGTATTCCATCAAAAAAGCCTTGAG
>PVKE010045813.1:0-12485 GCA_004027555.1 Craseonycteris thonglongyai | reverse complement strand
TCCTGTCCCCAAACTGCTCCTTCTCCCTCCCTCTCCCGCTCTCCCCTTTTTCCTCTAACCTTTGTGTGTTGTTCTGTGTTGTGTGGTTCTCTCAGTTGAGGGTGCTTCTCAGGGTTTCCCCTGTGGGTTCCTTTTTGTTCGTAAGTCCCTTCCCAGGTAGGTGTCTGGGTTCTCCTCTCATGCCGCCATCTTGCTCTCTAACCCATAAATATTAATAATATATTTAGTGTCACAGGCAATGCACTGATTTTTGTGTCAGCTTATGGTATTTATTGATGTATATTAATTTTATTTTATACTTCTCCATGAGGACAAATATTTAGAATTGTAATTTTCATTATAAGTTGATTTTCAGAAAAATTTTACAAAAAAATTGTAAAACTCTGAAATATAAATTGTTTTATGTAGTAATTACCATAAAATACACACAGTTTAGCAGTTCAGAATGTTTCTATACAGTAATTACTGAACAATGTGCTTTCAGTATTTCTTGAAGTAAGAGAATATAGAAACAATGTAGCTTGTAATATCAAAGCATATGTTATTCTAAGAGATTTCTTAATTTACTTTTTAATACAGAATTGATCATATTTGAAATTCTAACTCTTTTTTCTGGTGTACATAATTGATATACATTTTGCTCTTTGAAAAAAAAGTATAAAAATACTAGAGAAACTTTTAGGAAAAGGCAAAAGAATATCATTCTCATCTCCTTCTCTGAATCAACAGGTTTATGCTTATATCTATAATTGTAAAGAAAGACTTGGACATAAAGAGGATTAAAAGGAACAATAACTATGGATACATTGATATGGAGGTCAACAAACTATCATCCTAATTTTGTCATTTAGTAACTGTAACAGTGTATTCTGTTAACATTGAGCCTAGAGAACAGGATAAGAAATAAATGTACTTAGCATAAGTGACAGAAAACTCAATAATAGAATAAAAATTAGAATCCAGCAAAACTTTTCCTACATTTGCTCAAAACTTACAGTATGCTAAGCACTATGCTAATTGTTGAAAATTTTAAAGACATATTTGGTCCTTTCAATAATTTTTTGTTTCTGTGGAAGAGATATTCTATACCAAGGAAAGTCGTGTGCAAAAATAGAGAGAGATGATGGGAAACTGATGAATTGTGTAAAGTACTGGAAGATTCATTTGTCCTGGATGTATTGGCTATACATGTCAAGAGATGAGGTTTGAAAAGCAAAACAGAGCCTATTCAAGTAGTGTTTTGTGTGCCAGTATAATGAATAGATCAATAAAGAGAAGTAGGCTTAATTCAGTCAATTCTGCAAGAAATACTGCCCTCTTGAATTTAGCTAATATGGTCACCTGAATCTTAACTCTAATAGGTATTGTAATTACTAACATTTATTGAGTTCTACATCATTTACATACAGTAGTTCATATTAACTCTTTCAAGTAAGTAATATTATTATCTCCATTTTACAAATAAGGAAACCGAAACATAAAGGAGTAAGTTCCCGATTGTCACAAAGCCTAGTAAGATGAGGAGGAAGGGTGTAAACTGTGGCAGACTGACTCAGAAGACTTATTCTTAGTTACCATGGCAAGGCTGAGTACAGTCCACCCACTGGACTGAAGTTTTGAGGATATGTGATTATATTTTGGATAGGTTTGAGTACATGTTAAATTCAAGAAAAATTTGCAAACGTATTAATAAAATACTCAAACTTTTTTTAAAGCTTCATTGAAATAGAATTGACACATGATAAACAATATATAAAGTATACAATTTGATAAATTTTGAAAGATACACCAGTGAAAATATCAAGATAATGAACATAAGCATCAGCCCAAAAGTTTTCTTAGGGCAATGCTCACCCACTGCCCACCCAGAACAGTACTATTCTTTTGCTTTCTGTCACTACAGATGAGTTCAAATTTTCTAGAATTTTATATAAATGCAATCATATAGTATACTTCCTTTTTTTAATCTGTCTTCTTTAACTGAGCATAATTATTTTGAAATTTGTCCATGCTGTAATGCTTACCAATTTTATTACTTTATTTTGTCATCTCTCGATAGAAATGTAACTGGTTTGCTTTGTTTTGTTTTGTTTTGTTTTGTTTCTAGTTTTTGGCTGTTGCTGAATAAGCTACTTACTATAAATATTCATGTACAAGTCTCCATAAATGTTTAGGAAAACAAATCAGGAACAAGGAATATATTTTCATTTATAGAGACCACAACATGAGGGAAAATTTATCTAAGCTATCAGAAATTATCATAGTGGTTGTCTTTTGGGAGGTAAGGTAGTAGTGACTAGATGGGGGCATGATGGAAGCCGCTTTTGGACTCTGGAAAATTTTGTTGTTTTTTTCTGATATTAATTACATGGATAACCAGTTCAGTATATAAAAATTCAGTCAGCCTTATACTTCTGATATGTATTATTTTATAGCTATCCTATACTTTAATTAAAAGTTAAAATAAAACTGAAGCAAATTAATTGGTTTGGTTCAGTTTCAATGATTTCCTACATATTTTCTGGCACATCTGCTTTTTTTTTTAGATTTCTTTTATTGTTTTGACAGAAAGAGGAACAGATAACGAGAGACAGAAATAAGTGGGAGGGCCCAACACAGTCTCCATTGTTGTACACCATTCGTTTTTGACATGGTTTTGTTTTACACAGGTGAGCCAGAGACCTCCCACATGGGAGGCATGCCCCCCGAGATCTGGGGGGCCAAACCAAGGGCCTCCCGCATGGGAAGCACACCCCAGTTCAGCAAATAGGTCCACACAGGCCGGGGCAGGGACTGGGACTCGATCCTCTGATGCAGGGGGCTGCATGGTGAGCCATCCCAGCTTCTCCATGTCTACTTTTCATTCCATGCCTTTATTACATTCCAGTTATATACATGTATAGCATCCTCCTTGTATTCCTATACCTTTACCTTTATACCTTTTACCGTAATTGATTTTTTTACTATATATCTTCCTTATTACAATATAAACTATCTGAAAAAAAGGTTAATGTCTTGCTTCCCACATTAATGTCCATTGTCTGGCATGGTGCTTGGTACATAGTAGATAGCCAATTATTATTTAGATGAATGATATAAAAATGTCTTTGGTCATTGCTCATGGACTTGCTCCAAGTGTATCCTTTGGGTCTTCATTATTTCGTTTCTACTAAAAGCTTTGCTTCCCTTATTGTCTACAAATTATTGATTAGGTTGCATGATATTGAATTTTTTTCTTTCAACCTCAGTGCTTGTTTTAGCATACATTTTTCAAAATAATAATTTCTATTACTGAGAATTTACCATTGAGCACTTTACATCTACTAACTTATTTAAGATGCACAACCTAAGAATGTAGGCATTCATATTGTTCCCATTTTAAAAACAGGGAAATTGAGGCACCTAGAAATTAAATATCTTGCCCAAGATCACAAGGCTTTTAAATGACAGAACTCAATTTTGATCCCAGATAGTTTAATTCCAGAACTCGTGGTTTTACCCAGTATAGTCTTCTGTGTTGTTATATGAGGACTATCCAGAAAAAAATCCAGCCATTGTCAATATAATGAGAACAGTTACATGGCTGGATATGGTCCAGACAGCCCTTTTATACTACTTTACATCATTACATTTCCTCACTTCCTACAGAACTTTGAGAGAATGTTAAGTTTTCAGAGTGACTTTCTTTAACCATCTTATATTCTCCTTCTCACCCTGCTTTATTTTTTCCACAGAACTTACCACCACGTGATATATGTATATTTATGTTTACTTTCCTCTGGGACATCTCTCCCACTAAAATAGGAGCTCCATGAGGGCAGAGACTTTATCTGTTTTAATTTCTGTTATATTTTTATATAGTATGGTACATAATAGATGCTAATAAATTGTTGAATAAATTAATAAATGCTTCATAGAATCAACTTATGCTGTAGCACTGTGATGTTATGGAAATGACAAAGGTTTTTAAAAATTGTTCTTTGCACAGTCACTTCCTGCTTAGAATAAAGACCAAAACACAACCTCTATCAAACAGAAACATGGACACCATTATACATTCCATGTAGCACAACTGGATAATCCCTAGAAATTTCAAGAGCATTTCTAAACATTTTAGTACAATATGAAATTTTATTCTAAACGCAACTTTTTTTCTGACAAAGCGGAGCCAAAAGAGAGTTTTTGTTGTTGTTTATTTATTTGTTTGTTTGTTTGTTTATTTTATTGTTTTTGACAGAGAGGAGAGAGAGATACAGAGACAGAGAGAGAACTGAACTGGAGGAACTTTCCAGTTCAGCACATGGGTCCGCACGGGCTGGGGCCAGGATTTGATCCTGGGTCCCCGGCGCTGAAAAGTGAGTGCTTAATCCACTGAGCCATCCTGGTGTTCCCCAAAAGAGAGTTTTTATAACATCATATGGCTTGCATTTTAAAACGTTTTCTGAGACATTTTTTATTTTATTAAATTTATTAAAGTGACATTGGTTAATAAAATTATAGACATTTCATGACCCAGCAATTCCTCTTCTGGGTATCTACCCAAAAAACTTGAAAGTCTTAATCTGCAAAGATATATGCACCCCAATATTCATCACAGCACTGTTCACTGTGGCCAAGCCATGGAAACAACGAAAGTGTCCTCTGATAGATGACTGGATAAAGAAGTTGTGGCCCATTTACACAATGGAATACTCAGCAATAAGAAAAGATGAAATACAGCCATTTGGGACAACATGGATGTACCTTGAAACCATCTTATCAAACAAAATAAGTTAGACTGAAAGAATCAAGAAACATATGACCTCACTTATAGGTGGAATATAAAATTGAAAGTAACAAAGAATCAAAAAAACTCATTGACACAGTCAATAGTTTAGTAGTTACTTGAGGGTAAAGGGGGAGGAAGATGTAACGGGGGATAGTTGGGAAAGGGCACCAGATATATGGTGAGGGAGAGAGCTGATTCTGGGTGGTGAGCACATAATGCAGTGCATGGACAATGTAATGTAAAATTATACACCTGGAACCTGTGGAATTGTTACCAACTAATGTCACCAAAAAAGTTTAACAACTAAAGGGATATTATTATAGATTAAAAAAATGTTACAGAGGTTTCAAGCGTACAATTCTATAATACATCATCTGTATATTGCATTGTACGTTCACCACCCAAAATCAAATCTCCATCTGTCACCATATATTAGATCCCCTTTACCCTATTCTACCTCCTTCCCTTCCCCCTTACCCTCTGGTAACCACCATACTATTGTCTGTGTCTATAAATTGTTCTTTGTTTGTCTTGTTTGTTTGTTGCTTAAAGTTTTATATCTCACATATGAATGAAATCATGTGGTTCTTGACTTTTTCCCTCTGCCTTACTTTACTTAGCATGATATTCTCAAGATGCATCTATGTTGTTGCAAAAGGCAGTTATGTCATCTTTTCTTATGGCAGAGTAATATTGCATTCTATGTATGTACCATATCTCCTTTATCTAATTAGCTATTGAAGAAAACTTCAGTTGTTTCTATGTCTTGGCCATTGTGAATAATGCTGGAATAAAAATAAGCATGCATGTATCTTTACAAATAAATGTTTTCAAATATTTCTGTTAGATGTCCAGGAGAAGAATTGTTGGGTTATATGGTAATTCTATTCTTAATTTATTGAGGAACTGCCGTCTGTTTTTCCATAATGTGGCTGTACTAATTTACCTTTCCACCAGCAGTATATGATGTTTCTTTTTCTCCAAAGCCTAACACTTGTTATTACTTGTATTACTGATAACCATTCTAACAGGTATGAGGTGCTATCTCATTGTGGTTTTTATTTTTACTTCTCTAATAGCTAGTGAAGTTAAGCATTTTTTAATATATCTGTTGGCTGTTCATATGTCTTCTTGGGAGAAGTGTCTATTGAAATCCTCTGCCCATTTTTTAATTGAATTGGTTTTTTGTTTGTTTATTTGTTTTTATTGTTGAGTTGTATGAGTTCTCTATATATAGGGTGGCCCAAAAGTAGGTATATGGCTGAATCAATAAAATTCATCACAGCAGATTTTATGGCTACGCATACATAGTGACATACAACAAACTATACACCCTGTGTTTCAAATATTAACCCCTTATCAGGGGCATTGTTTACAAATATTTTTTCCCATTTAGTTGGTTGCCTCTTTGCTTTGTTGATGGTTTCCTTTGGTGTGCAGAAGCTTTTTAGTTTGATATAGCCCCGTTCTCTTTTACTCCCCTTGCCTTCGAGGTCAAATACATAAAATCTTTAAAACCAAGGTTCATAAGTTTAGCACCAATGTTTTCTCTATGTACTTTATTGTGTCAGGTCTTATATTTAGGTCTTTGATCCATTTTGAGTTAATTTTTGCATATGGTGACAAATAGCTCAAGCCATAATGAAGTATCCATAGTCAGTAGCTTCTGTGGAGAGTATGGAGCCTGCATTTGACTTATATAGCCTGGGTGTTCAATTCACGGATGTCAGAGAGGCGGGAAAACCAGATATCTGGCTTATAAGAACAATATTGATATCCAGCAGGTAAAGACCACCGAACACACCTACTCAACCATGTTAGATTTATTCATTGCTGCAGCAAGGGAGACTGTGTGCCATGGAGAACCATGGAAAATCTCAGTAAGAGGGAGTTAGGAGGGACTTATTATATATAGGTGATTTGGGAGAAAAAGCTCAAGAATGTGGTTGTCTTTTCTTGATTAAATAGTCTCTGAAAACTGGGCATGTGGTCATTAGAGATTTTAGTATTTTTAACCTATGAAAGAAGGGGAATGGAGAAGACCTAGAGTTGTCATGGAGAAGGAGCAGTAGCCCTCCCAGTTATAAAAAGCACAAGGCCTTAGTATTTTATCTCTGTTTGGGTATGATTTTGTAACTGTCTTGTTTTTACTTTGTCCCATCATGATAATGAAGAGTCCTCAACTGAGGTTGATATTTTGTAAAATTGTGTATGATAATTAGGGAGATACATGGCCTAAGGGACAGCAACTAGACTAGCTACCAACTGTCAGCTGTCAGGGCTGCTTTTTCCTTTCTCAGAAGTCAAGCTTTGCCTCCTTCAAAGGACCCTAAAGCAGGAATTACCAAAATTGCCAGATACTGGGCAGCCAATTAAGAAAATTACTCAAGCCCACAACTTTCAACTATTAGGTATTATATTAATCAATTCAGGCTGCCATAACAAAATATCACAGAGTGGGTGGCTTAAACAGGAAGAATTTATTCCTCACAGTTCTGGAGGCTGAGAGGATCAAGATGTCTGCCAATTCTGTTTCCTGGCAAGGGCCCTCCTTCTAGTTTGCAGATGCTACCTTCTCACTGTGTCCTCACATGGCAGAGAAAGGGGGTTCTAGTCTCTCTTTCTCTTTTCATATGGACACTAATCCCATTGTAGGGGCTTTACCCTAGTGACCTCATCTAAACCTAATTACTTCCCGAAGACCCCACCTTCACATTCCATCACATTGGGGGTTAGTACTTCAACATATAAATTCTGAGGGTACACGTTCAATCCACATTGGGTATAATTTTAATTCAGGGATCAGCCAACTTTTTTTGCAACAGCCAAGATAGTGACTATTTTAGGCTTTGCAGGCCATAGGGTCTTCATTATGACTGCTCTGATTTGTAGCACAAAAGCAGCCAAAAACAACATATGAACAAATGAGCATGGCTGTGTTTCAATAAAACATTATTTTGGGACACTGAAATTTGAATTTAATATCATTTTTACGTGTCATGAAATATTTTTCTTTTTTTCCTACTATTTAAAAATAAGAAAACCATTCCTGATTTATAGACTCTATAAAAACAGTCAGTAAACCAGAATTGGCTTGCAGGCCATAGCTTGAAAACCCCTGTTCTAAGAAGCAATATTGTTTATGAATCTGTTGCCTATGGACTGGTATGGGAGAAAAAGCCAATGGTATTGATAGCTTCAGAAGAACATGTCATATGGAATTAGACGAGAAGTCACCAAATAGAGATTTCATTCCCTCTAGGACTTTGTTGTGAAACTTAGAATCTATATCTAATTTAATAGCTTTTACTTTAGGAAATAGTGACAAACTCTACCTACTACTTCAGTGATGTTCTAGGACAAGCTACTTTACATCTATATTTTAGTTTACTTTTCCTTCATTTGGATATATTTGATTTATATTATTTTTATTTTTATTTATATGATTTATATCGTGATTTATATTTGTAACTATAATTTTTCTTCAAAGCTTTTTTCTTTAGTTCTTTTTGCCAGTTTTATTGAGATATGATTGAAATATAGTACTGTATAAGTTTAAGGGAGACAGTATAATGTTTGATTTATATATTGTGAAATAATTACTGCAATAACTTTAGTTAGCATTGATCAGCGCATACAGATTCAATAAAAAGAAAACAAATAATAAAAAATAATTTTTCCTTCTGATGAAAACTTATAATTTACTATATTAATAACTGTCATATATATCATACAGTACTGTTAACTATAGTCATCATGTTGTACATCACATTCCTTACATAGATTGTTAAAGATTATTTTTTATTGATCAGTTCACATGAGAGACTTGATATTTGTTCAATACAAATTAATAGTTTCTGTGTGTGTGTGTGTGTGTGTGTGTATTTGATATATAAAAAAATGACATTTTTATAACAACAGTATTCTTTCAGTGGGTGAAATAATAACAAATATTTTCCCAACAATTTCTTCTCATAAAAATAGAATTATTTTCAATTTTATTTTTTTAGTCTGAGAAGCCCTCTGAAATATACTGAGGGTACAAAAATAATGTATAGACATTTTAAGAGATGTTATGTATGTATTACTCTTTGAAGTTGAATTGAATTACAGTAGTGATGTATATAGTATGACATTCACTCAAAAGATGGCATTAATCAAATGAATGTTAGCATCATCATGTAGTCAAAGAAAATGGCAGAAGCATGGTTGTCATTGGAGAAGCTCAAGAACATTTTGATGTGGTATTTGAAATCCAAGAATGTTATGGAAGTACAATGACAATGGAAGAGCGAGGATGCAACAGAACCTCCAAGCCTAACAGTTGCACACATTCATGATAAGATTGAAATGCATGGTAAACAGAAACATCATGCTCGGCGATACTAGTGAACACTTTGGTCAACACAGCTCAAGCAGGAGTTCACCGTAATCAAAAGTGTCTGGAGGCTGGTGGTAACCACTTTGACCACCCCTTGTAATTGAAAAAGTTAAACATGACTTACATTCATCTTTTGCTATCAGTATATGTTGAGTATTACAAATTTAACACAGGTTTTTCCTTTCTTTAAATTAAGGTGACCAGATTTTAACATTGGTAAAGCGGGACACCATTACCAGGGGGGAGAGGGTTCTTGATTAAAAATTTGGTCTATCTCCCGCCGTTCCCTAGCTTGTCGTGCATTCTTTCCAAAAATCGGGACTTTTTTAAAACGCCGCGGGACGTGGGACAAATTGTTAAAAATCGGGACTGTCCTGCCAAAAGCGGGACGTCTGGTCACCTTACTTAAATGTGTATATATTTTTGGCACCTTCTGTATATAAGAGCTAAATTTAGCCTCTTAACCTCCAAAGATAAATCTATCAATGTATGATTTCTGTTAGAAAACCTTACTTATTTAGGATACATAAGTGACTCATTATAACTAGATTATAATATATATTGGGGTTTTGCAGGAAATAAAACCATAAATGTACGTTAGTGTCAAATTTTAAGATTCTTTGAATGCATTGTAAAGGAATTTGGACATATTTCTGAAATAATTTTGTTACCTGACCCAGAAATGACATGACCAAATAATTTTATTACTCTGGTTACAATGATAAGTATGGATTGGAAGGAGATAAATGTGGGAGCAGGCAGCCTAGTAAAGAGGCTGTTATAATGTCCTGAGTTACCATAGTTCAAAAAGTAAGAGGGGCTAAACTATTTAGTAAGAAATAAGTAAACTAAGAAGTGAGAGGAGCTAAGGGACTCTTCATCTGTTAAATTCTAAATCCAGTGTTATCTGATATAAAGTCATCTCTGAATTTGGGTCAGGAAGAGGGAATGAAGACAGAACATACATGCAAAACATATAACGGAGATAGAATAAACAGGTGCTTATAATGGACTAATTTGGAAGTGGTCAAAACAAAGATTTAGAATGGCTTCCAAGTTTCTGTTTTAGGCTACAGGGAGAAAAGTGATAATATTCTTCAAAATAAGAAATGGAGAAGTATAAGGCAAATTCTTTCTACCATTGTTTTGCTGGGGCACTCGGTCCTTCTTTCCTTCTAGGAAAAGCAGACTTCATCTCCTATTTTGGCATTAGTTAGTGGTTCCTGTCTAATACAGTTTGACCTTGGAAACATGATGTATGATAGTCTGACAGGAAAATAATTCTCTGAACCAGTTTTTCCATGAATAAATTTCTTTTGAAGAACAACTTTTTGTCTCTTCTTTGAAGATTAATGTAAACAAAGCAAAGAACTCCTTTGATATCCCACTACATTGCCAAAAAAACTTAAAAAAATGCTTTGCTATTCCCAGAATATGTCAAATACTTTAATACCTAGGGGAATGTTGGTATTTTTTTCTGCCTTCTTCATCTAGTGAACTGTTTTCTCTTAGGCCCTATTTTCAGTGTTATCTAATATGAAGCCATCTTCATGTCAGGCCCAGAATAACAAGTTCTTATAGCACTCTGCCATACTTTAGGTACCATGGATCCCAATCATAATAAATTAATACATTAAGTTCATAATCGTTTAATTACTGAATTTTCCCATAGGATGCAAGCTTCATCAGGGCAGGGCAGAGACTGTTTGTTTTGCTAATTTTTGAATCAGTGTCACATACAGTAAAAAAGAAAATAAACTCATACATTTTTTTATTATTGTTCATTGTAAGCTTTTATGACCATTCCAGTAAACGTGAGGTACCTGAAGGCAACACCCACATCTTAGTCCCAGCCCTTAGGCTAGCCCATAGGCTAGTTACATTAATGAAAAAATAACTTGATCAATAAATTTAAATGGATTAATTTACATAGAATTTGTATAATGTAGTATTAGTGCAGTACAAAATAAAGAGTTTAGATCATTAACTTGCTATTTTGTCCATAATGATAATAATGATATGAAGACTTAGACTTTTGTTTCTGTTTGGGCAATTAGCTAAGTGTTTTGTGATATTGTCAACCTTTCCTCAATAAAATTCAGTTTCAAAAATATAATGTTTTTCACAGTATGTTCAGAAGTAATAGTTTAACATATTACTATTTTAAAGATTTACTTTCCATAAATATAGTTACCATGAAAAATAATGCAATTAGACTTCAGTGTCTTTAACAGTTCTTGGATTGAAATGAATTTTCATTATGATGTATATTTCACAATGTTCTCATTTAGAGTAGATTTCTTACCCATTGTTATTTCTATTCTACAGTCTATTATTTCTGATTGCTATACTATTATATTTGATTTCACAACTTCTAAGTGCTGATTGTTATAATCATATTTTAGCATTATAATATTTTTTTATTGTTAAATTTATTGGGGTGACATTGATTAATACAAATTAGATAGTTTCCAGATGTACAAATTTACCTTACATCACCTATGTATCGCACCACGTGCTCACCACCCAGAATCAGCTCTCCCTCCATCACCATATATCTGGTGCCCACTCCCACTTCCCACCCATCACTCTCCCTCCCCCCTCCTCCCCTTCACTCAGGTAGTTGCAAAACTATTGAGTGTGTCCATAAGTCTTCATTTTTTTGTTCCTTTCAGTTTTATAATCCACCCATAAATGAGGTCGTATGTTTCCTGATTCTTTCAATCTGACTTATTTCGCTTAATAAGATGGTTTCAAGGTCCATTCATGTTGTCACAAATAACTGTATTTCATCTTTTCTTATCGCTGAGTAGTAGTATTCCATTGTGTACATGTACCACAACTTCTTTATCCAGCCATTTATCAAAGGACATTTTGGTTGTTTCCATGTTCTGGCCACTGTGAACAGTGCTGCAATGAACATGCAGGTACAGACATCTTTGCAGATTAAGGTTTTCAGGTTTTGTGGGGTAGATACCCAGTAGATGGATGGCTGGGTCATTTGGTAATTCCATTCCTGATTTTTTGAGGAATCTCCATACAGCCTTCCATAGTGGCTGTACCAGTTTACATTCCCACCAGCAGTGCATGAGGGTTCCTTTTTCTCCACAGCCTCTCCAGCACTTGTTATCCCTTGTCTTATTGATTATAACAATTCTAACAGGTGTAAGATGGTATCTCATTGTGGTTTTTATTTGCATCTCCCTAATTGCTAGTGAACTTGAACATTTTTTCATATATGTGTTGGCCATATGTATGTCTTCATGAGAGAAGTGTCTGTTAAGGTCATCTGCCCATTTTTTAATTGGATTGCTTGTTTTTTTATTGTTGAGTTGT
>PVKE010045812.1:0-12484 GCA_004027555.1 Craseonycteris thonglongyai | reverse complement strand
TTTGGATTTCTTGTTTCTCGGTCAAGTTCATGGCATTGCCATTTGTGAAGAGACCTTCCATTTATCGTATCAATGTACGGTATATTACGGTATGTTCGAAAAATGTCATTCATTAAAAATTTAATTAAAAAAAGAACTGGTGTTGCCTTGGAAGTGGGGAGTAGTCTTATACAGCGAATATAGGCCTAAACCTATGTTTTAACTGTAAAATTAGGGGGTCGTCTTATACGCCCAGTCGTCTTATACGCCGGAAAATATGGTACTTTCTTGAATCTAAAACTGATCACACTAGATACTTAGCAGATGTTTATTGAATTGAATATTTTTTTCTTTTTTAGATTTATTTTATTATTTGAGAGAAGGTGAGAGAGAGACAGAAAGAAGAGGGCCCAGAGCAGTCTCCATAGTTGAACATCACTAGTTTTTTAACATAGTTTCATTCTACACAGGTGGATATGGGGCTGTGCAGGGTGGAAACAAACTGGGGTCTTCCATCGTGGGAGGAGAGAACCTTCGCTGCCATCCTGGCAGTTACCAGTTGTATTGCAGTTCAGCATGTGGGTCCACACAGGCTGGGGCAGGGACTCGATCTCAGACCTCATGATTGCAAGGCAAACACTCATTCTGTTGAGCTATTCCAGCATCCCGGATTGAATATTTCAGAATTCAGAATTCACTTGGAGAGAAATATATACAGAACCTTGAGATCTTCCGTGAATTATTCAACATGACCATCAAACGTAGTTAAATCTGGTTAATTATCGTAAGAATCTGGTCATAGGCTTTTGCTTGGTATGCCTCGGGCTTCTTATCCTTCAAGAGCTGATGATGAAATCTTTGTGTTTTACCAGAGAAATTGTAAACCATTCTCTCCCTTGATGTTCTAAATCCATACTGGGGATCATGCTTTCCTGTCGTAATGTCGTACTTTTTCTGCCCTATGAAGGTCAATGAGAGAATTTCTGTGAATAGTTCTGGGCTCCTGAAATTCTTCTAATCTATGAATAAGACCAAGAAAGTAATATGATGCTTAAACTTTTACAAAAGTTTCAACGATTTCTGCTCTGAAGAAATATTCCATTAAGAAGAGTATTGAAAAAAAATACATCAAATTATTCTTATGAAATAAACTCAAGAAATGTTTACTTTAGAAAGCTTGCTAAAGTTTCTTCTATAGATCTTTTTTTTAAACGACTTTTAAAAAGATTTTTACACCACTTCAGTAGCTTTCTATTGAAGTGTGACTGATTGTATATGTGTGTATGTGTGTTTAAACTTTTAGTGCTTTCAAGGCTATTGTCTGTTTGGGAGAGAATGTTCCTTACTGCATTTTTACCGAATTTCTGATGTCTGCAGCTCTGACCAGCTGAAAATAAATGGATGCTGCAGCAATTTAAAAATCAGACTACATCTTAGGCCCAGATACAGGTCTCTAATACTTTTTGTTCAGTAAAAGGAATCAAGGTTCCTTGGAGAATCAGCTGATTCAAGGGCTGAAGTAGTAAATACGAGGGTTGTCCGGAAAAAATCCAGTCATGAATGCCTGTATTTTTTATATTACATGGCTGGAGACTTTCTGGACAGCCCTTGTAGACAAGATGAGCCTGAAGAATCATAGTGTAAGAAAGTAAGGAAGAGCTCAAAAATGAACAAGAAAACAAACAAGCAGTAGCAAAGATAGAGTTATATCAAAGAAACAAGGAAGCCAATGGTCAACATTGGAATAGTTTGAGCAACAAGATAATTAAAGTAATATTGAATCACAACCCAAAGCATAAAATAAATATTCATGAGTCCATAAAAATATTTTAAAAAAACCGACTGAATAAATAAATGGGGCATGAAGTGACACATCTTCCATTCAGAAAAATTGCAAATAGCATGATATGTAGTTACTCATGCCTCAGGGAGTTGGAAAATAGCTTCTACTCCTTTAGTGAAAGCTGCACATAATGGCATCCTTCAAAGAGTACACTTTGGAAGAAGTCGAAGAACAACTTTACAGTGGAAGAACCTGACAAACACTACCTCAGTCAGATGATCAAGGTCAACAGCAACAGTAACAGGTAAACATGTACACCCCTGCTACTCAAAAATGGTTCTTGGACCTGCAACATTTCCATCAGCTGAAAGCTTATGAGAAATGGGAAATATTAGCTTTCAACTTTGACCGTACTAAGTTAGGATTTGTCAGTGGCAAAATCTCCCAGGTGACCTGCATGCATGTTTACGTTTGAGAAGTACGCATAGACTTTTCTACCCTATTGTTCCTTGAAAGGTCTCACTCACCTTTGCAATGTTATCTCCCCATCCACATCAATTATCAATAGTTCTTGTGTGTTGGATAAAACTTCAATGTTTAGTGTCAGCTGTAAAATATCCTGACGTCTGGCTCTAATGCTCTTCTCATAATCTTTGATGTCATTTTGGTGTCTTAAATTGGGTTCTTCTGTTACTTAAGTACTTGACATGAGTTTTTGACAGACTCTTTATACCAAATTCTACAGAAAGGCACAGGAGGTTTTAATGTGTAATTAGCATTATGATACTTCATTTAAACAAATATTACTCTCTTTTCCTGTTTTATTGAAAGTCGTTTTTAAATATGTAATGAACAAAACCTTGTCATATCTCATGTAACATTGTATAATAATGCACTGGGGACTGGGAGGAATCTGAGAGGGAGCATGGAGCCATTGACTTAAAATTTATTTTGAGAATAATTCCACACTAATTCAGCACAGATGAGAATTAAGTCTTAAGAAAATATAATTCACCAACATGGGAAAAAGAATCAGCTCTCTCAATGGCTTATTACTTAATACCACAGTATTTCAGGATTACACAGCTCTTATTCATAAAGCATTATTTTCATAAACTTTGAAAATTGATTTAACCCAATAATAGTATTTCTGCAAGATATTTATGTGGTCAGTCTTATCTTCCATTTTCTAATCAAGCAATAGATAATTTACTAAGCTTATTCAAGGTCATTCCAAAAAGCACTTGTTAAACATAAAACTCAGATACCCCAGTAATAATAATAATAATAATAATAATAATAATAACATTTGGGGGATGTTATGAGGATTAAATGAGTTAATATTTATAAAGTGCTTAGAACATGTCTAGCACTTGGTAAGCTTTATATTAGTATTTATGTCTAATGAATACATAAGTGGATAGTAGGTATACACAGACAGATAAATTCCAAATCTAGGTGACAAATTTTTAAGAAACAAAATACATCAACTTCTATGCATCATGCAATCTCTATTCAAGACTTCTGAATAGAATGCTATAAAGGTATTTTGAAAAACACAAGGAATAATATTCTCTCCCAATTCAATGCTATCTTTCCATGTTTTTTCAAAAACCCTTCCTACCATAGGAAGAAGATATGTTACCTCAACAGAGACTCGTGGCGGTTTCTATCTAAGAGAAGGCCAAACAATAGTAGGCCTCAGTTAAACTGATGTATGTTATCTAGAACTAGGCTCCATGGTTCTCTCTTATTGGCACTAAAAGTGCACTTGCTAGAATAGGTGACATCATAAGCCTTCAAACTAATGATGAAGGAATGTACAGTTTCATGAGTGAGTAGCAACAAGCCCCACGTGGTAGGTAGGCATGACGTACGTAATGGGGTAAATAGGCCTATCGCTTAAGAAAAATTTCATCCACTGCACAATTTTCTTACAGTTGGCGCTGCTCCCAAAAGCCAAGGGGATATGAGAAGTGTCTCCTGAGGCTAATAATTCTGTTACTCATGAGAAGAAGAATATTTAGGTCAATGGAAAACTGTGCCATGTACTATTAAAGTGTATCATACTTTGAAAGGGCTTGTTTCTATGCATCTAAGAACTATATTTTATCCCACTTAATTTAACAAATTCTGTAAAAATCATAGTTCCCTCTATACTCATAACATTCATTTTTCACCTGTCCAGAATTTTCTATTTTTCTCTCTAGCTATTTTCTACTCAAAGTTTGCATAGTGCACATGAGTACGTGCATGTGTTATGCTTAGAGAGATGCCTGGAAGCACGCACAACTTTGTTAACCATGTTATCTCTGGGTAGTGGGTGGTGGCATTGGTAATAATTTTCACTTTCATATTTGTATTTGGGAATATTTGATTTCTTAGTCTATCATCGATGTGTAACATTCTTGAAAATGGAAAAATAAAATTTCTAAAACTGTGATTAGAATATGCATCCCAATGAAGAAATATTCTCTGAGGAAATCAGAATTGAATCTTTTTACATGTTGTGTCTCTTTCAAGGTATGGTAAAATGTCAGTCAAGTGTTATATAGAAATAAAAATGTCAGGTGAATTAACCTGGATCTTGATCATTTTAAAATTCAACATGAGGGGAAGCCAGGATGGCTTAGCAGGTTGAGAGCTTGCTTTGCAGCCCTAGGGAATGAGGATCAAATCCCGGCCCCAGTCCATGCGGACCCATATGCTGAACTGGGGTGTGCTTCCCATGCGGGAGGCCCCCAGTTTGATTCTTGCCACCCAGTTGGGCCCCTGGCTCTAGAGGGCATGCCTCCCATGCAGGAGACCCCCAGCCCAGTTCCTCCCTGCATAGCCCCTGTCCACCTGTGTGGAATGAAACCATGTTGAAAAGCTGATGACGTGCAACTACGGAGACTACTCTGGGCCCTCCCCCTTCTTTGCCTCTCTCTGCCTCTGTCTCCCTCTGTCTCTGTCAAAAACAATAAAATAAATCTTAAAAAAAAAAATTCAAAATGTCTCTGCTGTAACAGAGAGTGCGTATATATTCTCAACATGACAAAGTAACTGGATGTCTTCCCATAAGACAAGAAGTAAAATCAGTCTCGGCAGGCTATGTGCATGCTGTGAACATCTATGAGAAAGAGATTTGAGGCCCCACACAAAATAAGATCTTGCTGCTAAAAATTAGTATGTTATTTCTCCAAAAATGGACTAATAGCAAATAGGAACCCTTGAGCAAACAAACCAGTGGATGTGCAAATACTGTTCCTGATTCGCTGGCTATCTTGGTGAGCCTTAAGATTACCGTGGAATGAGTCTGCCTTTCCGGCAAGCCCAGCGTTCCTACTATGATGCAAGCACTGATACCCCGCAGACATATATGGTAATCTGTTTTATACTCCAGCTCTGAATTTGGATTTCCACGCCACACTTCCAAGACTAACACGTCCAGTTCTCATTCTTATCACAACCCCACTTGATGACAGAGTTTTGATTTGAGTGAGGCTTTGTAAGATGGCAATTTGCGTGTCTAATGGGAAATGCCTTCCCCTGGTCAGGTAGAATTTTGACAACATGAACAAAGAGCTTCAAAAATAATTCTCACTCTTCTTTCCAGTAGCATTAATTTTAGAAATCTATGCAAAAAATAAATCATCAGAAATCTAGACAAATATTTATAGACAAAAATTTTGTGAGTTTTTCTCTTGCATTATTTACTACAATATTGAAAGTATTATAAATATCTGGGTTAAAAAATGAAATTAAGAGAACATTAAACACATCTATGCAGTATAATTTTATGTCACCATTGGAATAATGTGCACAAAGTTTTTTTTATGGCATGTGTTTCTGATATAATAGTATCCTTTAGAAAATAGAAGCTAGGAAGTTGTATAACATGTATAAAAAACTTGTGAAAATCTATGTTCAAAATGAACTATCTTTGTTGGTAACATTATAGGTAATCTCCCTCATTCTTTATTATATATATTTTTTAATTGTTGAATTTATTGGGGTGACATTGACTGATAGCAATTACATTGTTTCCAGGTGTACAATTCTACATTACATTGTCTATGCATCACATTATGTGCTCACCACCCAGAATCAGCTCTCTTTCCATCACCGTATTTTTGATTCCCCTTCCCTACTCTCCCCTATTGTTAATGTATTTTTCAATTGGATTAGATCCTAAAGATCACCTAAATCCAAAAACCTTCATATCTGTAAAATGAAAGCCATCTGAAGAAATAAAGTAATGTACTTACAGTTTCATATAGACATTGTAATCCAAGCCAGTATTCCTCTTTTCCAAGGTATTATCTTGATTCTTTGGAGGGATATATAACTACCATGTGAAATAAACCACAGGCCCATATTTTTACCTTGACCCCACTATCTTCCAGCAAGCCCACTGTGTCCAAAGGCCATTTAAATTCTGCTGCTTCTTGCTATTTTTTGCAGATGGAATCATTGTCTGTAGCTGTAAAGAATAAAGCTAACGCGGCCCAAGGCTTTGCATGCCTTCTCATAATTAACGGCTCTAGCACACCCCTAGTGGGCTGCTTACCAAGGTGGAAGGTTGATTCAGGTCCCCCGTGAGGCAAATGGAATATTGTTTGGCCATTAATTGCTCAAAGCGCAAACAGGCAGAACTTCTCTGAGTATCTGGAAGAAACACTGAAAACCTATAATAAAGATGTACCTGGAACAGTAGTTCTCAGAGCATGATACAGGACCAGAACATTGGCACTACCTGGGAATGGGTTTCTTAATCAGCCTCCCCATGGTGACTGGAGTATAGCCCAGCAATCTGTGATCTCACAAGCCTTCTAGACAATTCGGATGTACACTTAGTTTAAGCATTGGAGTCCCAGTCAATGAGTAGGTACTATGGTGGAGTTTTGCCAAAAGTACATTCTTTAAGCAAACATTCAGATAGGGATTCCCTTTACCTTCTAAAAATTACAAGATATAAAGCCAGCTATTGGAGAAGCCCCCACCCCACACCTCTCCCCGCAACCCCCCCCCCCCACACACACACACACCCGTGAGTCATCTCTGCCCTCTACACCCCTTAATCACTTGTTTGGTAACTCTGATAATAAGGTGGAATGTTAAACAAGATTTTTTAAATTCCAAGAGTTCCCTGCTCTCCATTGACTGTTTGGTTGCACAGATGATGAGATTCTTGTATGACTTTGCTCTTTTTCCTTAGAGAAAGAGCCGAAATGAGTTACAATGAACGCTAAAAGGTTACTGATATCTAGTTGGCAGAATTCTTCCCTCTTTGAAAACAAAGACCCCACTAGCCCGACCCCTCTGAAACAAGGTGACAGAGAGAGGAGCAGGTATGGAAGTTCTGGTCTTCAGTTGGTTTTGCTCAGACACAGCCTGGAACACGTTTCATTTTGCTCTACAAATATGCCTATTTCTGATCAGCTGAACTATTTTTTTCCTAAGCTTCAAAAAAAGCAAATGGTGCTTGAATATCTGAAGGAAAGATTCAGCTATTGTATTAGTGTATCTGTAGGTTGTTTTTTTTTTTCCTCCAATTGTTAATGCATTTAATTGTGTGCTTACTAGATATGTGCAAGGCACTGTCCTCTGCAGAATGACTATAAATAGTCAAACAAAACATTCACTGATTTAGGGAGTGTTTATAATATAGAAGGGGAGATGAGATGAACACCCCAAAATTGTTAAAAAATATAGCAGAAGCATACTCTGGGCATGAGAAATGCATGAACAATGAATGTGTGATGAGGTCTCAGACAACTTGTTTACCAATGCTAGCTTGACAATGCTCATGGGTAAATTCATATATTAACTTGGACTTTAAGAAATGTCAGAAAGGGAATTCTAGGAGACAAAACTCTCAATAGCAATGCAAATTACAAAGCTTCCAATAGCAATCAGGCAGAGGTGATTGGAGCCATGGAAGTAGTTCACCATCCTTCCTACATAGTACTATCACCTGGGAAGTACTTTTTTTGAAATAGTGATGTCTAGGAGCATCCTCTTTCCTCCAAACCTGATATAATTTTCTGAAGTGGGACCTGGGCTTGGCTTTTCTAATTTTCGAGTTCCCTGGGTAGTTTGAGGGTGAGGACGGACCTGAGAATCATCTGACAGCTGGGATTCAGAGGTGGCTGACAGCACGCATGGCACACTGTGAAAGTCGGGCTAAGAAACAGGAGTCCTGTGCAGGAGGAAATGAGATGTCATTGAAGATGCCTGCACAGGGAAAGTGATGTGCATCAATCTGTGTTTGTGGAATATTCAACGAGCAGTCGTGGTGGGGGTGGATTGTGGAAAGAAGAGGTCAGCAGCCAGGAGAATACTGTGTAGCTACTGTGGTAGCACATTCTATAGAGCATGGTGCCAGATGTGCATGTTGTTGAAGGAGAGAGGACCTGACAATGAACTAGAGAGCCTACAGGAACGCTGTACTAACAGAAATATGGTGGCCGACAAGCACCAAAAATGCTAGGGTGGAAGATGACAGTTTAGTTTTATACATGTTAAGGTAGTGGGACAGGCACATCAAAGCATCTAACAGGTACCTTGAAAATCTGGACTCTCTTGTGAAAATTCTGCCTACAGGGCTTGACATTGTAGCAAGCTTATATCCCCTAAGATTACTGAACCTTCAGAGGAGAATGATTTCTTGATGGAGGATCAAGAGAGGATGCAAAAGGGTGATTCTTGGAGGATCCTCATATTTGGAAGAAGAATATAAAAAAAGCAGGGGTCAGAAAGAATAGAGGATGCAGGAGAGGGCAGTATTAAGAGAGGAAAGCGTTTGTAAGAAAATTCTAGATTCCATAGCACCCACTTGGTGTTAGGACAGGTGTTTGCTTCACTCTGGTTCATACATTTTACCAAGTTTGAGAAACAGTGCTAGAGTAAGATGAAGGCAACTAAGAAATAAGGTCAGTGAATTCGCAGTATAGATTAATTTATAGTTTTAATTTTATATAATTTGAGGAACACTGATATTTTTTACTCATGTTCAAATCATCTCTTGCACCAAAAATAATGCAATCATAAAGTCTGTGACTGGATTTTGTAACAAAAAGGAGTGTCTTGGTAAATTTTGAAAGGACACTTTTGGAAGGCTGGGTATGTGGTGGGGGGTGGGGCTGGGGCTGAGAGTTAGATTACTGAGGGTTAATTAGAGAAATACCGCTAAGAGAAAAACATCTACTTTTCTTTAAATCTTTTTTCCCAAACTGTAGTTTGGAAAAGATGCTGTTAAGAGGAAACAACTTTAGCTAGAAATAAAATGAAAATTAATAGAGGCTAGCCAGAAGGAAATCCTATTTAATCAGGCATAATCAAGCCTAAAAAGGAGATGATTTGAGAAGTTTCAACAATATTTGTAACACAGAGAGTGGAAAATAAAAGTGGTACAAAAATGAAGAAACAGTTTTGAAAATATGATTAGATGCTCCTATACTCCTCCCAACATGGAGAAAATGTCTGAACTATTTCAAGCAGCTAAATCTGATAACACACTAGCAGAGTAAACACAGAGTAGCTGAAGTCCCTCAACTCCCTTTTAGTTGGTCCACACACCGCCACTTGAAAGGTCCTGTACGAAGGAGTTTGTTTTTCTTTTCTGGGACCTTTTCTCATCTAAATATAATGTGAATATGATTTGTTTCTACAAATTAAATCTGTCATTCAAAGCACAGTTTAGTCTTTGGAAAATTAAACAAAAATGTCTAATTTCTTTAAAAAAAAAAAAGTAAAAAAAAAAATCTTTTCAATTCTAAAGGTATATGAGAAGAACAAAGACCTGAAATGCATTACTTATAACCATTACAAGGCTACATCTTTTTTAAAAACTCAAAGTAGCAGAAAGTGCGTTTAAAAAAACAACAGTACAGAGAAAGTATCTTCAAAGATGTATGAAACATTTCCCAGCTTTGGAACATTCACATACCCAATCTGGTTTCTATGAAACTTAAAAAAAAAAGAAGGATCAAACAATTAGAAAGAAGCTAGGCTTGAAGGAGCAATAAGAGGGATTTCAATAAACATCTGGTTACCATTTTCAATTGCAAGAACTAACCCACTGAAGGAAGCAGTTTAGTTTCTTTGGAGTAAAAATGAGACAGTGGCTTTTTGTTCTCTTTGCACCGTGGTGGATAGAAGAAATATCAGATCGGGGAGGTCACTCAAAGCTCCACTTTTGTAAATACGCAAGCTTTTTTCCAAAGCTAAAGTAAATGGAACTCCAGGTCCCTGTGGTATAAACAACTCAATCGAGTTAAGGTTAAATAAACACCCCTGGAACTCTAGTGTGCCAATTAAAGAACATGTTCTGTTTGGTCATAAATAGATCAGTAATTCTATAAGTACTGAGGAAAATAACAATAAACCTGAACACACAATTACTGTGTGTCATATACCATAAAATAAATAGACCAGCGCAGGCTTAGACGTTTCTTTGATTCAATTTCCTTCTCCCCTGGCCCAGCCAGTTTGATTAACGAAAGGCGCAGAAGCACTTCTGATACCGCCCAAACCTATTACCAGCATAATAAAAAAACGTATGTCAAACGTGTTCTAGGAGAAATACTGACAAGGCAGACCACTGTGCCTTTTAAATGTGACCTTTGCCTTTCTGTCTTCCTGCTAAATAGTCACACCGTGTATTAAACTCAGGAAAGCAGCAGGGGTGACTGGCATGGGGCGGGAGTGGAAAGGGAACGCAAGAAGTTCATTAGGCTCTCGGTTTAATAAATGATCAGCAGCAGCATCTGCTATAAATGTGCACCAGGAGCCAGAAGGGACCACCCCCAGTTTTGCCCACAGACCCACATTTCTCCCTTCCTTTCCTCCTCGTTCCTCTCTTCTGCCCACAGGACACAAGATTCAAAGCAAAGACTGTAGAAAGGAAAGGCCTAGTCTTAAATCTTGCCTTGCTCTCGCGCTCCCGCTGTGTGTGTAAATACGATAGCACCGACCTCAAAGACTTTGGTGGTGAGTATATTCGTGCTCCTGAATAACAAAGCCATCGCTCAACCGCAGCATCCTCAAAATACTTCTGCTCCAACAAAGACACCTACTTTTCAAGATGGGCTTTTCTCTCTGCTGGCGAACTCCGATGGATTCAACGTCCATCCTTACATTGGTCCTTGTTACCTCTTCTAGCGTCACTGTAATAAATCTTGTAGTCAAGAATCCCGTTTAACAGTGGGAATACAAAAATATTGGTCCAACCACTGGCAGGGGCTCCCAGAAATGTTCTTTTCAATGGGCACCATCTATTTTCTCATTCCCGCTGCCATTCTGGTTTTTGCTGCAACTATAGAAATAGGCCCGGGCTCTGAGAGGATTCGTAAATCATTCTGACCCAGTGATGGCCTGTATTTGGTGTCAGCGTCTCTTGAACTACATATTACTTAGACTCTACCCTGAGAGCACATTAGAAACTTTTGGAAAAATATATATTCTCTCCTTTGCCAGTATCCCATTCTATGAACTAACACAATGACTTGTTAAGTAGTACCTGGACGATAGAAAACACAATAACTTGATGGTACCTCTATCTTTTTCTTTAGAGAAGTATATGTTATAAAAATCCTGGGTCAGACGATGTATTTTTCCAAAGCAACAGCATAACAACGAAGATTGTATACTGCGCTGAGACCAGAAAGCAAGAGCGTCACATAGAGGACACAGAAGGGACCTAAATGACATGATGGGGCAGGGTGGTCCTTAACGCTTTCTGTGTTCATGAGCAGCAAAACTATATGCTTATTTTACCTGTCATTTACTGGGAAGCGTTTTTTGGTAATACTGTGTGTTCCATTGATTTATGGAATAGTAAAACCTTCAGTTAATCAAGTGTCTCCTCTAAACAGATAACCTGCACGTCTTCATCTCCTGCCCTTGACCTGTTTTCACTCCAGGTTCTGTTAAATTATATTCATATAGAAAGCTCATGGCACCTGGGACTGAATATGTCCAGAGCTAAACTCATCCATTGTCCCCCCAAAACAACAGGCTGAGGAACCCTGGTACATGTGACTGGGCAGTCTGAACAGCGAAAGAAGAATATAATTCCAAAAAATGGACATCAGCCCTTAAAAGCCTCCACAGTCCAGAATCATTGCTATATAAAGTATCAGCCCTATCACTGCTGTATTTGTGGGTGCATTGTTTTCATTATGAGAGCAGATGTGAGGATGAGGAGAATATCAGTGTTGCTCTAAAGGTATATAAAAATTAAAGGTTTATCAGTTACGTATTCATGTGAATTCTCTGAGGTAGTTCCCTCTTTAAGGGACCCAAATATTGGTGCATCGTTTTATCCTTATTTATTCACATGACATCCATTCATTTGCAATGCAAATATTTATGGTGTGCCCCTAAGTGGAGGGCATGGTTTTCAGTGATAGCAGAATTGACATGGTCCCTGATCTCAACACCTTTCAATGAGCACTTGTAAGTTGAGTGCCTTGAAAACACCTAAAACATTTATTTATGTCCCAAAATCCAGCAGGGGCATCCTTTGGTTACTTCATATAAAGCTCCATGCAAAGGAATCTTCACAATTTCTATTATGTAACTAGCTTCTGACAGTAGTAACAATATTACCTCCGATTGCTGCAGGGCTTACAGTACACCATTCACAGGACGGATCAATCACATTGCAGAAGAGGAAACCAAGGCTTAGAGAGGGTGAGTAACTTGCCCCCCTGGTTATGTAACCATAAAAAGGTA
>PVKE010045811.1:0-12484 GCA_004027555.1 Craseonycteris thonglongyai | reverse complement strand
CCCTCCCAGCAGAATCCTGATGCTCTTCACCCCTAGAATTCTCCTGCCCGGTTTCTGAGCCAGACCACCTGTGTGCTGGATCTGGGATGGAGCTGACCTCTCCCATCGGAGCTCCTCCTGTTCAGCCACCGAGCCTCAGTGTTCTCTGGTTGTCCTCTGCGTGACCCTCTCCCACACAGGCCCAGCCCTGGGAGGAGGCTTCTGAGTCTGTGTCTGTACTATTTCTGCCCAGTGCAGTATTTCTCTACTGAGCAATATTTGGCCAGGATCTCCCCATCAACCTGAGATTTTCTCAGGACCCTGCTAAAGGCGGAAGGTCTTCAATCCTCTTTCCTCCCCTCTCTTTCTACAAAGGTGTCAAATCTGCATTTTGGCCTAAAGGTTCTTTCCACTCTTACCTCCCCCTTTATCCCTCAAAGGAATTTCTTCTGATAAATCTTTTGCACAGCTAAGCCCATGTTAGTATATGCTTCTCAGAAGACTCAAAGTGACATACTAGGATAGTTCTGACCAGCACATGAAGTTGAAAATTTTGCAGTTCAGGTAAAGATAAAATTTTCATGAGTGAAGTAATTAGAAATAAACTCTGACGTTCAATATTTGGGGTTTGTTTCTCTTACAAAAAATTACTCTTTGTTTATAGATAAAACCTCTATTTTACTTTTTATTGGCATATACAACGACTGTCCAGAAAAAAGAAAAGCCATAAATGCCTTTATTTTTCATATTACAAATCTGAATACATTCCAGACAGCCTTCATACATACAGAAGAATGCGCAAATCCTGAGCATACAGTTCAATGGATATTCAAACTGAACAGGCACACAGCTAGCACCTGGATCAAGAAGCAGAACATAACCATCACTCCTGAAATCTCCCTTTTGTCTCTCCTATTAATTACTATACCCCAAAAGGTAACTATGTTTCCTGATTTTTAACATATAGTTTTACCTCTTTAGGACCTTTATATGAATGGAATCACGTAGTATGCATCTTTGTGTCCAGCTTTCTTCACTTAACATTGTACTTAATGAGATTTATCCATGTTTTCCATGCAGCAATAACTTGTTCATTTTCATGACTATAGTTCAAAATCTTTCTTAAGTCTAACTCTTGTCGAGTGCGTCTTCAAGAACTGGATTGGGGCGGGGGGGAAAGAACTGGATTAGAGATGCCCAGCTGGAGTGTTTTATCACGTTCAATTTTCACTTGACTTTTCATGATTCAGTGAAGACAGTTTCTGCCTCTTCTCTTGGAACACTGTTTCACAAGTCCTGACATGCAGAAAATGTTCCTGAGAAACTGAATTTTCCTTCCCAAAAATCCTTTTTACGTTATCTAATTACTCCCCCAGGGACCATTATATTCTTTCAATGATGGAGGACTATTATTGTTCCCTCTTAGTCATCTTTTGGCCATAGTGCCTTTTTTCTTGCTGTTGTAGAACAACTTCTAAACGTCTTCCTATCTTCTGCCATCATTGTGAAATTCAGGGTACAAACCCATCAGCAAAATTCCCAGGATCTTGTCCAGCCAATGGACACACACTGGGCTGTACATCATCTTCATCTAAGGGAAGAATTTGTTCTCCCCTAAGGTTTCTTTTCTGGTGCCCCTAGATTACAACCAGCACTGTCTTGTCTTAAAAAAAACAAAACTAAAACAAACAAAAAAAACCCAACAAGGCTGCATTTGAGAACAGGACGCTAAGAGGGGGAGAAAAACAACTAATCCTTTATGACTGCCTTGGTGCTTGAAAGCACTTAGATTTACTCTTATCATGTTTAGCAACCCCATCCTCCTATTTTCCTATAACTCTTCATTTAGGCCAGAGGACAACTGTGTTTTGGATTACCTTTTTTTTTCTTCCTTCACATTTAAAGATGCAATGTCTTCTGGGCAGTTTTCTAAAGGAATTTTGTTCTAGCTACTTTGCCTTCATTCAGATTGTTTCTGATAACAACTTTCGGCTTGGGGTCAGGACATCAGTTCTTTGAGAATTGTTGCCCTATTTCTTTGTAATATATTAACATCTAATAACTACTGCCATAACTGAAGGTCTACACAGTGCCAAGTAGATTTTATCTATAATCTACAAACCCATAATATAGGTATTATTTTTTTAAGATTTATTTTATTGTTTGAGAGAAGGTGTGTGTGTGTGTGTGTGTGTGTGTGAGAGAGAGAGAGAGAGAGAGAGAGAGAGAGAGAGAGAGAGAGAGAGAAGGGGGAGGGCCTAGAGCAGTCTCCATAGTTGTATTTCATTAGTTGTGACATGGTTTCATTCCACACAGATGGATGAGGGGCCACAGGGGGAGAGAACCAATCTGGAGGCCTCTTGTATGAGAGATGAGAACCTTTGCCACCGTCTGGCAGCTATCACTTGCACCACAGTCTGCATATGGGTTTGCATGGGCCAGGGCCGGGATTCGATCCCCAGACCTTGCAGTTACAAGGCAAGCACTCAACCTGTTGAGCTATCCTGGCATCCCCAATATAGGTATTGTGGTTTTTTTTTTATTTGTTGACAGGGAAACCCAAGCCCTGAGAAGCTAAATGGCCTGCCTAAAGTCATAAAGTTAGTAAATGGCAGAGCTGGGATTCACACTTAAGTCTTTGGCTCCAAAATTAATTCATGTTTCACTATCCCATCATACTACTTATTGTTCCCTCAGGCTTGGCCATCTACTAGTTTCTTTATTTTTCCATCTGCTCCCCACATTGCTAACACTCATGTGTACAAGCACGCACAGGCACACACATATGCACTATGCTTCATTCTTTTCTGATGCAGTTACTTCCCATCTCCACTCTCCACATTCTAGGGCCAAAATGATCTAAAAGCATACTCAGTGTCCCAAAGCATTATGGCCTAGTAAGAACTGAGACTCATATGTCAGACCAGTTGTATTTAAGTCCTGGTTCCTCAAGTTATTAGCTGTGAAATCTTAGACAAGTTACTTTATTTCTTTGAACTTCAGTTTCTTCATCTTTAAAATGGGAGTAATAGTAGTACCTTTCTCATAGGGTTACTATGAGGACAAAACAAGATTATGCATGTAAAGCTCTTAGCACTGTGCCTATAGTAAATGCTTGATAAACTTTGTTATTATTTTTATTACTTCTTCATAGTATCCCATAAAGTCAGTGGATAGTGAATGGTTAGTAGTGGTCAAGAGCAGTGGTCCTCAAACCTGGATCTTAGTCTGAGCTACTTGACCTGCTAGGCTGCCACAAAAGACTTTTCCCTTGGCCCTTCCACTAGAAATTCTGGTTCGACGAACTTAGGAAAGAGTCCTGGAATCTATTTTTTTAAGCTTCTCCAGATGATTCAGATGTTCAGCCAGACTTGGAACTCTCTGACTTAGAGCTGAAATCTTTGAAAGCACTGGTTTCAGGAGTTACAATGGGGTCATCTCACCGGGATGCCTGGCATTCTTCAATGTCTCCTCTCAGCTTCTGTCCTCTTATGCCAAATAACACTCCACTCCCACTCAAACATACACACAGGACACACACACCGTACTCTCACACCACAGCCTGGATTGAGCCATGGTAAGAATTGGATCCCAGAAAGGGAGAAATAATCTCTTATTGAGCATGTGCATTAGAGAGTGGCTCCAGGAAAGCTCTGTGTGATTGTTTTGGGGTTGAAGGCGGCTGGCCAGAAGACTGATCGTGACCAGCAGCTATCATGTTATTTCTGAACCTCTTTTATGACCAAAGACATGCCTATCATATTTGTTCATCCATCTGTAAGACAGATCTTAAAACTAGCATCACCTCTATAGTCAACAGGCTAAAAATTAAAGAAAGTTTTGAAATCATGGGATTCTGGGGGACTGTCATTTCCACAAATGCTCAATCAAACTCTTTGTCCTTTTCCCACAGGAAGAACCCCCTCTCCTGACCTCTGAGTGACAGCTTTCCAGTTTTCAATGTGTACACAATCTCCAACTTAATGCAGAGGTGATTGTGGACCTGTGAATTGCAGCTTTAGAAACCTGGAGGAAGTCTATGAGTTCTGAATGGTGTAATGAGAAAAGGACCCTGGGGCCTTCATACTTTCAAGGAGAAACCCCAAGTGCTCACTCAGTTGAGACCAAAGATAGTACTTAGAAATACAGAAGCTAACTTTCATTCAAAAGTGGCACAGTTCATTTCAATCAACCCGAGGAGCAACCGAGACTGGAAAAATAGCTGTTGGACGTCAGCTGATCCAGAGTCCCAGGTGCTTTGATTCAGACTGCAACTGGGTTTTGTTTTCCCCTGAAGAGACTGAAGCGAGTGCTTTTATCATCTACTGTAGTACAATAACAGCAGGAAGTCAGGCAGCACAAGCGAAACGAAGCTCTATGACAAATGATTTGGTTTTTTTCCATTAACAATCATGATTTGACCTGAACTGCCTCAATTAAGGGATTGTGGGGGGTGGGGGGAGCGGGTGCCCTTGGTTCATTCGTTATAGATGTGAGAGAGACAGAAACGAAGTGAGACAGAAAAATAGAGACAAGAATGAGATGAAACAGAA
This sequence comes from Craseonycteris thonglongyai, assembly GCA_004027555.1. NCBI lineage: Eukaryota > Metazoa > Chordata > Mammalia > Chiroptera > Craseonycteridae > Craseonycteris > Craseonycteris thonglongyai. The sequence goes on along the minus strand of PVKE010045811.1, from coordinate 7,952 downwards.
AAGATGACAGGATGTTAATTCAGTGTGGCATACGTAAGGATGTTTTAGACTAAGTAGACAGGGTACTGCGTGATTTCACTCTTTCCACCACCCCCATTCCTCACTCTAATAATCCAAGAAAGATCACAAACACTGTACTTATGAGAGCTCATTATGCCAATGTGTCCATTTGATGAATGGTGTCACTGATTAATGAAGACTTGAAACAATTGGATTCTGACTGCAAAGACGTACACAGCTCTTAAGAAAAAAATATCAAGTAATTGGCAGTCCTTCTGCCTTAAATTCTCTCTTCCATGTTGCAGCCTTTAAAAAATATATCTTTTTACATCATCGGTATTTTCCTGTTCACAGACACATTTCTGACAAGTAATAAGGCTTGTGAAAACAAGTTGTGGAGGCTCTTCTCAATTTTACCCTTTTAGTCTTAAAATATGAGATATTGTTTTCCTAGGCTACCCGCAGGACTGAGATGAACTGCACAAGTTACAACTTGCAGAAATTAAACACAGAACGAGGAAGAGGATAATTATGCACCCCCATCTGGTTCACTGAGGCATCACTTGGTAGGGCAATATTACGCTATGTGGTGGTTCCCCGCACCCCCTCCAGGGAAACTTATTTTTAACTTTTCTATTTTGAAATACATTTAGCCTTACAGAAAAGCTGCAAAAATTGTATAAAGAATTCATGTATATCCTTCATCCAGCTTTCCCTAATGGTAGCATCTTTTATAACCATAGATAGTACAATAATCAAAACCAGAAAATTAACATAGCACACTACTATTGTACAGACCTTCTTCAGCTTTCACCAGTCTTTCCACTAATGTCCTTTTCCTGTTCTAGAATCTACTACTTCTTGGTCACCTTCCATCTGTGATAACTCCTCAGTCATTCCTTGTCTTTTCTGACCTTGGGACTATAGAAAAGTACTAGTCAGTTATCTTGCACAATAACTTGTAATTTGGGTTTGTCTGATGTTTTCCCGTAATTGAATTAAAGTTATACATTTCTGTCAAGGATATCATAAAAGCAATAATGAACCCTTCTCAAGGCATCATGTCAGAGGGCACATGATGTTGACATGCCTAATGATTATGTTAACTTTGATCACTTGGTTAAGGTATGTCTGCTGTGTTGCTCCACATTAAGTTACTGTTTTACCCTTTCTAATTAATAAATACCTTGAGAGAGAAAGCCTATTTTTCTTCAAATGTTCACCCACTAATTTTAGCACCCATAGGTGACTCTCACCTTACAAACATCTTTTAAGGAAACACAACAGTAGTCATCCAAAGAGGCCTCAGAAAGAAGACTCTGGAAGGGTCAAACATGCTACAGGACTATCAGTTCACACAGTTGTGTGCAGCACCCAATTCCTCATTGGACAAATGTAAGCACTAGGCCTCTGGACACCAGGGATGTATGTTGTTCCATTTCCTGGCTTGGCATACATTGAAGAAGCTACCTCTAAGTTTGGGGGGAATGTGGAGAGGCTTAGCTGTTGCTGGAAAAAATCTTTGTGTCCATCTCTCCCCAAGCAAGAAATAAAATATTCCATTAAGTTTCCCCATGTGGAAGAAGCCGGGATGGCTCGGCGGGTTGAGCGCTCACTTTGGGGCCCTGGGGACTGAGGATGGAGTCCTGGCCCCAGCCTGTGCGGCCCATGTGCTAGGCTGTGATGTGCTTCCCATGCAGGAGACCCCTGGCCCAGTCCCCACCCTGCGTGGCCCCCGCCCACCTGTGTGGAATGAAACCATGTTGAGGGCTGATAATGTGCAGCTGTGGAGGCTGCTCTGGGCCCTCCCCGTCCTCTGTCTCTCTGTCTCTGTCTCTCTCTGTTGCTGTCAAAAACAATAAAATAAACCTTAAAAAAAAAAGTTTCCCCATGTGATTTTGACCTCAGAACACCTTAAATGACTTCCAATTGGCTTGTACTTTGGTTTGCAACTGACAACCTCCTTCGCCTCTATTACCACCACATTGTCATGTGGAGAAACTTGAATATTCTTTTCTTTCATCTTTCCAAGGTGCACTTTTTTCATTTCTAAAGAAATTGCTGGTGTCAATGATGAACTCACTATCATCCATCTCATGAGGAATGCATAACCAGCTATTTTGAGTGGCTCTTGGCTTTTCATAGGCATATTAAAACTACCTTAAACCCAGATACATTCCTAAAAACTGTTGCTTTTTGAGAAACAAACTCCGCCATTAGAATAACCCCACAGAATTAAATTGGTGCCAGATAGAAAGGCAGCTCTGATAAGGCCCCGGTCTTGACTGAAAACTTTCCTCCAAATGGAGAAAATACAATTTTGATGTGTCCCAAAGGGCAAAAATAAAGAATTAGACTGAAATCTTGGGCTTGTTTTCTTTCTTTTTTTTAAATTTATTTTTGTTGCTGTTGTTGCATAGCCACATTTTTAAAGATTTGTTTTTATTGGGTTTTTTTTTTGACAAAGAGAGAGACAGACAGAGAGAGACAGAGAGAAGGGGCAGGGTCCAGAGCAGTCTCCATAGTTGACATTAGTTTTCCACATAGTTTCACTCCACAGGTGGGCACGGGGCTGCGCAGGGCAGGAACTGGGCCGGGAGCCTCCCTCATAGGTCCCGGCAAGAACTGAACTGGGGGCACACTCCAGTTCAGCATGTGGGTCCGCCTGGGTCAAAGCCGGAATTCGATCCCTAGTCTCTGGGGCTGCAAAGCGAGCGCTTAACCCACTGAGCCATCCCAGCTTCCTCGGGGCTTTATTTTTTTGACCTGCTCTTAAATGTGTCTATGATCTTGGGGCATCTTCTACTGGGTGGTGGCAAAATCTATAGTATGTAACTCTGCGTATTATCCGCTCCCTCAATAACTGCTTCTCAGATGACCCAAGTCAGAAATTTGACTTCCAAAAACCTCAGAGGCAAAGGTAGTTTATGAGAGGAGATTGTTCTAGAACAGCTGAGATCCTCTAATGTTCTCATTTGCCCTCAGACTTAGGACTACCCATGAATGCCAGTGAAGTCTTTAGAGCAGATACTCACCAAAGGGCACTGGACTAGTCTTGCTCAGCAAAGATAATGCTGCTGGCCATTGAGATGTGCTCTAAATTGTCATTTTAAGAATAGTGATAGGGAAACTCTCACCCAGCCTCTCGTCCAACACCATTTGTAACTACCAATGCTCATTATGATGTGGCTGGTTGAACTGGCCTGAGTAAGACTAATTATCATCAAAGAACATCATTTCTGTGAACCTATTTGGAAAACATGGCTTTCACTGCTTAACTCCTACTGAGTTTATTGGCCCAAACCATCTGTAAAATTTCAATATCAGCACTTACTAAAGGCTACTTTGTTGATTTGATCTGGAGATCTTTGAAAGGGAGGATTATGAATTATTTCCCTGGCGAGTTATTTTTGAAAAAACCTAAGCCCCCAGAAGATGTTAACCATCTTTTTCTATTTGTTTTGAATATCAGCCATTAAAGACCATGTAGAGACTTTCTATAGAAAAAAACAGAGAGGTGGGAAGGGTAAATGGCACTCACTAGTCACCTGATCGGTGCTAGTTAATTTCACTTAAGAGATCATTTCATCTTCATGGCAACTGTGCAAGTTAAATAGCGCTGGCCCATTTTACGAGTATGAATGAGAACTGAGACAGAGGTTGAGAAATCCGGGATAGTTAAGTGAGATTCAAACCCAGATTGGTTTGACTCCAAAGCCTATTCTTTTGGATTACCACATCCTGCCTTTGTGGAGCCCCTCTGCATCTTCACTGTAATTTTAACCATGGTGGACCAAGAATGAGTTTAGAAAACACCTTTTCTATAAATGTTGACCCAGTTGGGGGCGCTCGTAAACCATGGCTCTGGTTAGAGGACCTACTGTTGAAAGTACCTCTGATCCCTATAGACTCTTCTCTTCCACTGCTTCAGGCAGAAGTATAAATGCACTTTTTGGTTATATTCACACATTCTCAGAATAGTAAAATGACTTGTCCAGCAGTCCTTTTGGACTTCTGTGTGTCTCCTGAGAGCCTCAGATGGAGCTGAACACTCCATGAATTTTTCTGAGAGCTGATACATAAAATCAACACCCAGAGAATTTTCCAGCAATGACTGGGAACTCAGCAGACCCAAACCACTTAAAACCCCATTGAAAAGCTGAGAATTTGTGTTTTTCCTTCTCTCCTTTTTACTCCTAATTTTCCTCCTCTCAAGTGGATAAACAAAATCTTTTATTTTCTCATCAAAACACACATCATTAACTGCTAATCAACTCAAGGCTCAGAAATCCCTGAGCAACCTCTCAGTTTTCAGAAATGCCAGTAAGAAATAAAGTACCGTTGATCAAGCTTTGGCTAATGGGACCAGGTCAATCTCAGGGGGCTCCAGGTGCCAGGGACAGAGCCATAAAGTTAGGTCAACAAGTAGACCCTCTGTCTGAGGGTCATGAAAGACAGACAGAGCTCCCTGGATCTTAGGTGTTAATGCCTCCCATTTGCCAGGGTCATGAGGGTTGGGGTTGCCAAGAAAACAGGTTGGGGAGACCAGAGGGCCCCCTCCATCCAAGGTCAGTTGGAGGCCAGTGAGTCTGGGAAAGGAGATGCAGGTGATGGTGACGTGGGAAGGACAAATGAGGCCGCTGAAATGAGCCAGACAAGGCTGACTGACTGCCTGCCTGAACACAGGTATAAAACAGCTTCAGGTCTAGTTTTGGCCTAGAAAGGACTGGATCCCCCAAACAGAGCACTGTGCTTTCCCTACCACAAGTGAAGGTGGCAGGCTTGGGGACTATTATGTAGACAATAATAGGGACTCACTATGGCTGTCTAGGCTGGGGCAGGTATGGTGGGTTTCTGGAGGCAGGTCACATGTAATGAACAAGAACAATGCATAAGGTAAATGGGGTCATGCCAAGACCATATAACAGGTTGGAATTAAGTGGAGGGCAAGAGAAGAGGACCTGCCCAAACTGCCCATAGAATGTCAAAAGGTCTTGGCCATTCCACTTAATTTAATTCAACAAATATAGGCTAAATGATGCTATGTAAAAGTGTGGGGGATACAAAAGTGAGGTTACACGGGGGACACTTAGTAGTCCTAGATTTATCATTCATGGTTTTGATACTAATGAGGTCCCTGCCAGCTTGTTGAGGGCTGAAATTGAATTATGGCCATATAAGGCTGGTGTGGAGAGTGAAACATTTAATGGCTGAGTCAAGCTGTACTTCAGGCATGGCGACATCTCTGTTGCCTCTTAGTAGCTATTGAGAGACATCTGGCATAGTGGCTAAGAACATGAATACTGGGATTACACTGCCTAGGTTTAAATTCCCAGTTTTGCCCCTTTCTAGTTACTTAACACTGGAAAATTACTTAACCTCCTAGTGCCTTTGGCTTTCTATCTGTGAAATGGGATAGATAATGCTACCTACATGTGAAAGTTGTCATGAAGATTAAAGGAGTTAATATGGGATGGCCCAAAGTATAAATGCTACAAACTCACAAAAAGTTAAATTAGGGAGGCCCCCAGCCCAGTTCACACCCTGTGCGGCCCCCACCTACCTGTGTGGAATGAAACCATGTTGAAAAACTGATGATGTGCAACTATGGAGACGGCTCAGGGCCCTCCCCTTTCTGTCTGTCTCTTTCAATCTCTGTCTTTCTCTGTCTCTGTCAAAAATAATAAAATAAATCTTTTTATTTTTTTCAAGTTCACATCAGACGGGTAATGTGCCGTGGTCGTAACAAGGTTTAGAGGGAGGCACATCTCACACAAGCGCGTGAACAACCAATCATCACGTGTATGAACTACAAAAGGATCTAAATAAATCGTTTTAAAAAGTTAAATTATTTACATTTATTTTATACTTCTTTAGCTTTATGAATTCATTTTGCCTATATGGAAAACACACAGATCAGTGCTGAAAACATAGTAAATGTCTGTTGTTATCCTCACATGCATTAATGCCTGGGAAGCTATATTTTACTTTCTTTTATGGGGAAAATGAAAGGCCTGGGAATGTATACTGGGCACGTGTTAAAGCTTTGCTGTATTTCTACTGAAGTCAGGATTCCCTTCAGGGGGAATTGTAGAAAGAAACATTTCTACAATGCAGCATCTATGGCTGAAGTTCATACACTAGCTCAAAGAAGGGGCATATGGATGTGACCCTCCACAGAACTTTGTTGGGACTGGGAGAGCTCTAAAACCTCTTTCTATTCACTTAAAACCCCAAAGAAAGCCCTTAGGCAACATGTCATTTTAGGAAATTCTTTTCTACCTGCTCCTGTAACATCTACAAGTGGTATGAATTGACTGGCATCAAAACACACCAAAAATTATACCCCCAGTAGCCTGTTGCACCACCTGAAATTCCACCATTACATGCTCAGAGTCTCGGCTGCAGACACTCCAGGGGAACGTTAAGTGTTTTGAGTCATCAACACTAGGGTGTGACTTTGTTTAATTAGCTGAGTGGCTTGGTGGGAAAGAAGAGTAACTCTGATGGTAGCAGAGGAAAGGTGAATTTGCCAACCTGGGCCACTGCCCTGGAGAGAAGCAGGGTGCCAGTTTGAGCAGGCACTCCAAGGAGGGCTGCAGGGAGATTGCGTCCCTGTGAGAGGAGAGGAGACTCTTCAGGAGGAACATAGCCTTAGAAAGGGAAGAGGGGATGTCGGCATCTGAGGATCGAATCCCAGCCCCAGCCAGCGCAGAGCCATATACTGAACTGGGGTGTGTCCCAGCATGGTTCTTACCAGGGCAAACCTCCAGTTCAGCTCCCACCAGGGGCACGCTTCCCATGCGGAGGACGTGTCCTGCCCTGCATGATGCCACACCCACCTGTGGGATAAAACTATACAGAAAACTAATGATGTGCCTCTGTGAAGACTGCTCTGAGCCCTCCCCCTTCTGTCTTTGTTTCTCTCTCTCTCTCTCTCTCTCTCTCTCTCTCTCTCTCTCTCTCTCTCTGTCAAAAACAAAAGAAGGGGGAGGAGGAGGGAAGGGCAATAGCCTTGAACCCATGCAAACTTTCTTTATAACTCCCATGAATCACAGCAAAAAGACTTCATGAATAACTGAATTATCAATTTCAATATTCTGGTATAAAGGTTTTTGTAAAAGAGTTACACCCAGACAGAAATTTTAAGCTTTACTATTGAATGCTGCTGAATTCTAATTTGGTTGTTTGTTTACTTTCCAAAAGATAATGAGTCCCACCCCATAAACTTACAAAATAATTTATATTCTTCACAATTAGGTTCCTTTAAGAAGAATCACTCAGTAATGTAATTAAAAATGCAAACCTCAACTCTTTATCTTTAAAATGCAATAGTAACAACATTTCCTGAGTAAGATAACATTTCAAGCTTCTTTTTAATTTTGTCTTATGCATGAGATGGTACTTGAGTGGTAGACGTTAATTGCTCTAAAATGGTAATGCAAAACCACCAGCAACTTGCAGCCATATATTTTATACTTGCTCAGATCAATGCTAGGGTTATGATTAAGAATACATGCTTGTGTCTGGGATAAATCTTCATATTGTGACATGTTCAATAAGATTTAAGATAATTATTTTCTTTCTGGTTTACCCCTCTATCAAAGGAAAATGTGTGGAGAGAGCTTTTGTGGAAGCTAAGGATATGGTGACCTGCCCTTAACTAGACGTCACTTATCTGTCTCATGTAAACTTTGGGACAACTACCAAAAATATAGGTCTGGCATGGCCAAATTGCACCTATTAAATTACTTGTGTAAGAAAGAGGCTAAAAATGTGCTCAGGTGCCTGACTGGAGGAATTGGGGGTAGTCATGAGTACCCTCCCAAAAGGGAGTGTGCAGTTTTTTAGAAAATGCTGAGGCATTGTGAAAATGACTGATACTAGTGAGTGGAGTTCACATTAGGATTGAAAGCTCCGGCAATGCTTCCATTTGTTCCCACTGGGGCTGG
>PVKE010045810.1:0-12483 GCA_004027555.1 Craseonycteris thonglongyai | reverse complement strand
AATAAATTTTTAAAAAATTTCAATGGGACATGAACAGGTTATCACTTCTATTTGTGTGGGATAAAAAGGGCTTCAGAGAACAGTGATTTGAGGTGGATTTAGTAGAAATTCCTAAGTAGATTAGGAAGGAAAGGCCATCCTGCCATGTGAACATGCACCACTGAGGTGTGAGGGGCCACATATTCTTCAGGGAGCTCTACGTAGCTTGAAGTGGGGCCAGTCAAGAGTACATGAGGGGTGAGGGGGAGGAAGAAATGGGGTTAGAGAGGTAGCAGGAGCGAGAAGGCACTTGGATCTCCAAGGTTAGACCTTACTTTAATCTTTCAAGAGTTGCAGGAAGGGCAGTGATAACAGTTTTGTATGTTATTTACCCAGAAGAGATGCAGTAACTATTGGGCAGAGGGCTGAGGAAGAAAATGACAGCTGTGAGAGCTGTGAGGGGGCTCTTTTTGGTGCCCTAACGAGGATTTCAAGAGAGACAGAGGAAGAATAAGACAGGGGTTAGGCTCCTTATACAGGACTTCGTGAACCATTAGATGTGGAGGCAAGAGAGAAAGAAAACCAGAAAGACTTCTAGATTTCACAAAATACAACACTGCCAAAAAAAATGTTTGGAAGGATTGAGCATAGTGCTGTTCTGCTGCTGCTGCTTCTTCAAGGTGAGGGAGAGACACACAGAGAGAGAGACAGAGAGAAGGGGGAGGGCCCAGAGCAGTCTCCATAATTGTATATCATTAGTTTTTTGACATAGTTTTATTCCACATAGGTAGATGTGGGGCCACAACCAATTGGGAGGCTCCCTCATGGGAAGCAAGAACCTTTACCTCCATCCTGGCAATTTCCAGTTGTGTTGTAGTTCAGCACATGGGTTTGCACAGGCTGGGGCCAGGATTCAATCCTGAGAGCTCGAGGTTGCAAGGCAAGTACTCAATCGGTTGAGTTATCCTGGTATCCATACAGGGCTTCTTAAATATAAAGGTGCATGTGAATCACTGGGGGAGGGTAAGGGGAGAGGGAGGGTCTTATTAAAATGTAAATTTTACCTCAGAAGTTTAGGGTAGGGCTTGAGATTTTGCTTTTTTCATAAGCTCTCAGGTGATGCACGATGACTGGTCTACAGACCACACTTTGAGATGAAGTGGCTGTGGGAGCCACCTCGGAGAGGGCAGAACTAAGAGAAGGGCTGGTGGGTGTGAACACACCATGCATATGGAGGTGGCACAACCAGGAAAGAAAGAAAAAAAGTTAAACTCTTCAAGAGAAACAAGAATAAGGGTTTCCAAACACAGGTTTCTCACCAGGAAAGGGGTTCAAGAGACAATGTTAACAGAATACAAACATTTAAACTTTAATGGTCCTAACACTTCTTAGAAGTGGAGATCTTAAAAATAAATAAATAAATAAACACAAGTATAATGAATAATCTTATCTTACAATTGTGAAGATATATTTCACAATTAAAGAGATTTGTTTCTTTTTTGCAAAACTCTTCAAGGACTTCCTTCATTTTTTCAGGGCTTCTCTTATTCTTTCCCTGTTCAAATCATTGTGTTTTGAAGGCTCCATTGCACACCTTCTCTCTTCACTTGTTAAAAAATATAAACCTGCCAGCTATTCTTTAATAATCCTTTTACGTTTGATCAGAGCAGTTCTCTCACAACACTTCCCTGTATTTCACAGAATCATGTGTCTTTTGCATGACTTTGATTAACTCTGACTATATATGCATTGAAGAGTGTTCGATAGGTGCCATATACAAAAGTTAGTAGCTCAAGATAGATGTTATTCTTAGGAAGTGAGGGATACTTTAGTGGGATTTGAAGGAATTCATTAAATAAGTGGCCATAATTAGTAAATACTTCTGAGATTTGATGGCTGTCACTGTCGAAGCTCCCCATGGCAGGCCTTGAGTAACACATACTTGGATAGCTATAATTCAGGGCTGATGAAAGGCTTAGAATAGGCAGTCACCCATATAATCTGAGTTTGGGATGGGTGGAAAAGGAAAAAGAATGATGTTGCATAATTTACTAAATCTAGGGAAGTAGTCCATTAACTTTATTTAGGACGGTTGATGCATGTGTTTCAGCAGCTATAGAAATTGAAATGCATTACTTTGATTGGGTTATTTACACTCTTATCTCTCAGGGAAAGGATAATCAGGAAATATCTGGATTTCTGGATATTACCTGAAGTTACCGGTGTTAGAGCCTCAGTGAAGGCACGGTATATCCCAAAAGCCCCATGGACGTACTGGGTCTACAGAAAGTGCAAGCAAAATGGAAAGCCTGGAAACTTGCTGATTGGCAGTTGAATAAAAACAAAACTACCCATGTGATGGAAGGTGGGGATGTCAGGATACCTTGATTTTATTCCTAATTCATTTAAATTTAAGCAACCTGGCAAACTTTGGTTTCCTTTTCAGCTCCCACATTCTCTAACTCTATATAGTGTTAAAAGCATGGGTTTTAAAATCATATAGACCTGAGTTGGAATCCTAGCTCTGTCTCTTATTCTGATCTTAAATTCTTTTCTGAACCTTATTTTACTAATTTTTAAGTTAAACATTAAGATATCTACTGATAAAGCTTATTTGATAAAGTACGTGAAGGACATAGCTCTAGCCCAACAAAGTTAGGCTTATTAAGTTGCATCACGAGAGATCTTATATCAGACAAACAATGGAACACCTCACCAAGTGAAGGAAGGAATGGTTAAAAATAAAGCTTGGGGGAAGGATGGAGTTTAGATAATATTTAAATAAAGCAGAATTTTGATAATACCAGAAAAGAGCAAGGTTCTAATGTGAAATAGTCACCATCAGGACTGAGCTGAGAAGTGGACTCTGGATTCTGTTTCCTTGGAAACAACAAAGTTAAGATAAATGCTGAACATTATGTCTGAAAAACCCTTATCTGAAGTTTTGCAGCTGGGTTGAAAATTGAGGCTGATTCTCAGTGTCAAAGTGACTCAAATCCTCCAGGCAAGAGTGGGCTATTCCATTTTTACTGATCTGATTTCAAACAGCTAAGTTTCTGATGATCTCCGATTTCTGAGAACAAAGTGACTCAGCACTATATCCTCTGGGAAAGTAACAAAAGCAGTATTTAGTGGTTCGCCCCACAGGCTTGTCCTGTTAATATTATATATTAAGTATGCAATTATTACTAATGGTAGTAGTAGTAATAGCAGTAGTGTTGCTTAGCTATCCTTTCATAAATAAACCTCCTCATGATAAAATTGGCTGTCAAGTTAAAGTGCTCAGTCTTTACTCACTGAAGAGTACAATTTTCAAAACCTAACCGGCCAATAAAGTGATGGAATCCATTGACTTGATCTTAGGAGCTCCATGCTTTGAACAGTGGTCTGGATAGAGCATAGTCATGTGTTGCCTTTGAAAATATAGATTTCTTTGGGGAAGCCGGGATGGCTCAGTGGGTTAAGCGCTCACTTTGCAGCACTGGGGACCAAGGATCGAATCCTGGCCCCGGCCCTTGCGGAACCATGTGCTGAACTGGGAGTTCCCCCGGTTCAGTTCTCTCTCTCTCTCTCTCTGTCTCTGTATCTCTCTCTCTCTCTATCAAAAAATTAATAAAATAAATAAATAAAAACTTTGAAAATATAGATTTCCTGGCCCCGTTTCACCAGAAATGCTATTCAAGGGGCTGGGAGTGAAACAGTGTTTTCACTTTTCAAAAGCTCAGATTTTGACGTGTAGTCAACTTTCAGAAACAGTTTTATAATCACATGAGTGAGAGAAAGCATTATCACAGTATATATGTTATTCCCAAGTAGTTAGGGGTAAAGGTTTAGAGCAAGCTTGTCCAACTGGCGGCCCCGGGCTGCATGCAGCTCAGGACGGCTATGAATGTGGCCCCACACGAATTCATAAACTTCCTTAAAACATTATGAGAGTTTTTGCTATATATATATTTTTTTAAGTCCATCAGCTATTGTTAGTGTTAGTGTATTTTATGTGTGGCCCAAGACAATTCCTTCTCAAATGTGGTCTAGGGAAGTCAAAAAATTGTATACCCCTTGTTTAGAACATCAATGAATACGGCTTAAAGGTCATTTAGTCCAGATTTCACTCATTGTGAAAAGCACTCTGCAGCATCCTTGATATGCTGAGTTTTCAGCTTGGGTACTTTCAGCATCAGTAAAATCAATCCTGTACAACTAGATGCTTTCATATTGGACATTTCCACTCATGACTAAAGCCTTGTGACCACTTATATTCTATTCACTGTCTTATTTCTGCCCTCTGATGTACCAGCTGAGAGGGCTACTTCTCTCTATTACATTATGTCCCTTGTAAGTACCTACTTCCCTAAACGTGTCTTTTTCCAAGAAGAATAGGCCCAGACCTTTTGACTATTCCTCTTATGACATGCTTTCAGGGCTGTCACCTTCCTGGTTATTTTCATCTGGACACATTTTTTTTTTTTAAGATTTATTTTATTGTTTTGACAGATAGATAGATAGATAGATAGATAGATAGATAGATAGATAGATGAGAGAGGGAGAGAGAAAGGGAGAGAGAGAGAGAGAGAGAGAGAGAGAGAGAATGGGGAGAGTCCAGAGCAGTCTCCAAAGTGGTATGTCATTAGTTTTTGACATGGTTTCATTCCACACAGGTGGTTGGGGGCCATGCTGGGTGGGAACTGGGTCGGGGGCCTCCTCCATGGGAGGCACACCCCTGCAATCTGGGGACCTAACTGGAGGTCTCCCACATGGGAAACTCACCCCGGTGGGAACAGAACTGGAGTGGGAAGCATTCCATCTTTGGACCCCAGGGCTTCAAGGCAAGAGCTTAGCCCATCCTGGCTTCCCCTGGACACATTCTTGTGGGTCTGTATTATCATGCTTGGAAGAGTCTGAAATTCCCTGAAATTCTCCAGATTGGTCTGATCAGCCTAGATCAGGGAAAAGTAAAAAGGCTTACTTGTAAAAGTGATGATACATTTTTTCCCTTTGTAGGATTTGTAAAATTTATTGCAATTTAAATAAATTATCCTTTCCTTAAAGAATTATGATTATAACTGACATAAATAAAACATTTCCCCCTCTAATCCAACAACTGCTGTCTGTTAAAGTCAATTCAGTGGCAGAGAACAAGGTCATTTTGTACTTATGGTAATATATATCTCAGTGATGAAATCAGGTTAAAATTTTCTCTTCAGGCCAAAGGATGATTTAAGATACACTGTACTTTTAAATCCTGTTAAGGAGTCACCATGCTGAGTTTCCCAAATGGCTGTTTTTATCTACAGAGAATTTCAGTCTCACATTTTGGATCTCCAAGCATCTTGCCACTTGAGAAGTGGACTCGACTCAGTGGGGAGAAGGACGTTGAAGTCACCAATGTCTCCTCTCTTCTGTCTTATGTCTTTGAACTGTAGGTTCAAATTCAACACTCTCCACCTTCTTTTTATTCTCCTAACACACATATTAGCTTAGCTGCTACACAGTTGGTTAATTTAGGAATGATGTCAATATAACGTGACTTTACATTGGTTCATACCTATTTTTTCAAATCACGACTATTTTGCCCCACAATTAACAGAAGTAAAGTCTAGCAACACAGTTGAATGCAGCTAGCTGCATTTATATAGTTCTTTACAGGATGATGTATCTAATGCTACTTATCTTGAATTGGGGTGAACATGTGCTTTGTCTCTTGTTTGCGGTACTCCCAGTTGCAGGTCTTATTCTTGTTTCTATAGCTCAGCAGCCTCAGCAGACTCTTACATCCCCTTCCACCAAGTTGTCCTCAAATTTTCTTGAAAGTTAAAAATTTCTATTTACTGTAGATATTTTTTAACTGTCAGTTTGCTAACACAGTTATTTTTATTAATTCTCTAATCAAATTATATAGGTTTGAGTGGTCTGACATAACCCGTTATCCTATAACCCTTCTTGTTTTTAATGCATAATTTTGAAAATGTTTTCTTTTTTTTAAGACTAAAAACTTATGCATCAAAAGAAGCTTTGAAGACAATGAAAAACCATCCCATAAGATGGAAAAAAATAGTTGCACATTACATATCTGATAAGACTCTGTTATCTAGAATAGAAAGAACTTTTACAATTCATCAACTAAAAGACAAACAACCGAATTTTCAAAATAGACTTGAACAAACTGTTTTCCAAGGAAGGCAAACAAATGGCCAGCAAGCACCCAAAATGATGTTAGACATCATTAGTCATGATATAAATGCAAATTAAAACCAGAGTGTGATAACCCTCCACACACTCTATTATGCAAAAAATTCCCTTCTAGTTGAACAAATTCACTCCTAGATATATAGTCCCTCAAATTCAAAACAGATATTCAGACATAAAGTTATGCATGAATCTTCACAGGAACAGTGTTCACAGGAGCAAAAAGGTATAAACACTTCAAATGTTTGTCTTAATTTGTAAAGAAAAGTAAGGAATTGTGAACTGTTATACCAGGATTCTATAGATTGATATATTTATGAACATATTTAATATTTCTAGAAATATATTTTCTCATAGCAGAAAATATTTTAATGTGGCAGAAAACATGTTTACTAATTGCTCTGTAATAAGCAAATAGTTGATAAATCTATGATCAGCAATTTATGTTTCATTATTTTATATTATTTGGAAATGGTCTAGACAGTCAATGAATACTCATCATTTAAGTTAGCAGAATTTTAAAGTTTCAAGTCATGAAATACAAAAAACCCATTTTGCATGTATACAATATAATTAATGGTAAAAAGTTGTACCTAAAAACCTGTTATTTGTATCTATTTTATTTATTCTTTTAAACTCTATGAGACTTCCAAAGTCAGTTATTACCTGAGCTATGGTCCTGACACATTTTTTAATGCAGATAACATGAATTTATTTTTGTAAACCCAGTTAAAACATCTATATTTTATGTTAATAACTTAAAAAGACATATCTATTTAATCAAACCAGACTTGATCTAGCTTTAATAATAAATATTTTATCAGATCCTATGATCCTGAAAAGCATTGGGTTAGTTTCTATTTTATTTCTTGATTTATAGTACTTAATTACTTTGAGCCAATCATATGTTACAAACCAGTAATACCATCCAAAGAGAAAAAGCATCTGAATTTAGAAGTTTTTTCAGTTCCAAGGATCCACGGTCTGGCCGTTCGTTGATGGTAGGATTTTAATAGTGATGCACACCAACAAACCTCTTTACAGCTTCGGCAAGGAAGCACAAGGCTTCCACAAAGAGAATGCAAAGTATACAGTCCTCACCAAGCCAACAGTTTACTCTCAAAGCCAGTCAGAGACAGCACAGACCTTCACCACACAGGCAGTCAGGAGGGAAAAACCTCATCTGCTGGAAGTCTATGCCTGTACTCTGTCCCTATGGTATTTTCTTCTTCTAACAAATGACCCAAAGGACACAGACATGGAAAACAATGACCATCTCTGGGAGGAAAGACTCAATAAAGAAAACCCACAAGTCACGAAGGTCAAGTAGCTAGCTTCACGAATACTTTTCCATGCCCAGCTCTGCGGACAGACCCACGATTTCTCAATGGCAGCAGTTTCCAGAAGGTAGCACTGTCCTAACCATTAATTCACCTAGATGACTTTCCAAAACAGTGTGACTTGTGCTGGCCTGGGTCAGCGCCCCAGCATTCCTTTCACTTCTGTAGCCTCACGGGGGAGTTGGGGGTTCCAGCCATGAGTTTAGCCTGGTCTCAGCACTAATGGTGGGGAGGAGTAAACTTTCCTCTACCCTGAAGCTCCAAAAGTGGACAATACATGATTAGCACAACTTTGGTTCTTAGGATTGAGAAGATTGTTTCTCAAGTGATCAAGGACTGTTTTCTCCCACGGTGGTACCACAGCGTTTGTCACCCAGGTTTACATTGGGCAGAATGCTCATGCACTGTGTCATGATGGGTCATGCAAGTATGATGCAGGGGTCACACATGGTGACCTAGGGGTCATGTGGGGGTCCATACAGAGTGGGGACCAGAGCCTGGCTGCCCTCCAGCCCCAGTCTGGAGTCCAAACATGATGCTTTCCTTAGAAATGTATACTTTGCATTTTATTTTAACAATAATCAGTACTCTTTCAACCATAACTGGTTGCCAGACAGTGTGGTTTGAGGGGTTTTGTGGGGCTAAGGTTCTCTGAACCTCATCTAACTCAATGCCTTGATCTCCTTCAACTCAAACATTTGGGGTCACCTCAACTTCAGTGCTAATAGGCCTCAGTAAACATGAAGAGGTAGTGACTGAATACATGACTCATGTCAGGAAGGGTAAACTATCTCATACTATCACACAGAGGCTGGTCCATAAATACAGTTTCTCTGAATTCCTACATTTCTATCCCAGCTGAATGGCTTCCAGCCCATTTCACTTGCTCTTATCATGCTTTTGCTTTAGCTTTACTCTTTGGCTCTAATATTTTGTCTCAGACCCCCACAACTGATCAATATCTCTGTCCCCTCCATATGTGGAAATTACTTGGCCTCTCTTGGTTGTTTGCACCAGTGGGCTTTCTGCATGGTTTCTTGTTTATTTTATTTTCCCTGCTCCAGTTATAAGCACTGTGGAGCCCTCTCAACCAGTCCAATTTTTCAGCAGTATCTCCAGTTGAAACAACCCTGTTTACTTCACAGGAAGAAGTGACTTAGAACACCTCTGTCACGGCTCACATTTTTTATTCTGGGGGCCTTTCAGATCATTGTTACTTTCCAGTAAGTCTCTGCCTTTTTGATCTTTCTATCTGCAAAAGCAGTCTATTTATGAGCACAAACCCAAAGGGGAATTCGGTCTACACTGAAGACTCCTAGGCCTTCGCTCCTTCTTTTCGAATTGTTTTACAATGCTATTTTATACTCTGATAGATTCTGCAAGTATGTGATATAGTCTGCATGTGGAAGGGACTTTAGTATAGAAGATAAAGGCACACTAATTGTTTCAGATCAGTGGCAGGTCATTCGGGAGTGTTTTCTGCCAGTGCGCCATGTAACAACTTCTTACCCGAAAATCACTGCTATTTATCCTAGCGTAGCTAACACCCCCATAAAGTCACAGCTGGGATAAATCCTCGGCGACACGGGCTGTGGCACCATTAGTCCAGGGCTGACAATGCGTGCATTGACTCAGAGTTCGCAAGTTCAAGGACTCGTAGGTCAAAACATGAAACTCTGAAACTGTTAACTCTACTAGATTTGCTTTTAAAAAGAAAATGGAGTTTTTATATTAAAGGCTTCAAGAATTCACACAATATTTCTAGTTGGCTGAATGTTTATTTCTGTCAGAATCTTTCCCCAAAAGAAAGTTAGCCTAATGATTTGCCATTATATGGAACAAAGTTGTTTGCTTTTCCAGATTCACACAAAAGAGAAAACAGCAATCATATTTCATCAGCTGAAGAAATCTATCAGTTTCTAGTGCACTAATAATCGTTCATTTGTATATTTAAAATATAGCCAGATGAAATAAAATGTCCCTAATTCTCAGAAAACTGTTTTAGCGGACAAATGTATTTAGAAAACACTACTTATATGTTTGGTAAATATAAATGAATATGTTAAATTTATTTCTACTTTAAAAATGTATATGACTTCACTTATACGTGGAACATAAGTGAACAAAGAAACAAAGAAACAAAAAATCTCATGGACACAGTCAATAGTTTAATGGTTACTGGAGGGTAAAGGGGGAGGGATGGGGAAGGAGGGAGGAGGCACACAATATATGGTGATGGAAGGAGAACTAACTCTGGGTGATGAACACATAATGCAACACATAGATGGTGTATTATAATAAATCGTATACCTGGAACCTGTGTAATTTTTACTAGCCAATGTCACTTCAATAATTTAACAATTACAAAAATATATTAAAAATGTAATTGTTCTTTGGGAAGCAGAAGCTCATTAGTATTTTGTCCTAGTCAATAGAATCATTGATTGGGATTAAAATGTATTTTTGTGTTTTTGTTAAGTTGAATAAAACTTCTTTAACTATATCCTATTTCTATTTTACCAGGATTAAATACTTTTAACATCATTCTTCAAGTACTATAATTTGCATGTTGAATCAATAAATAATAAAATTTTCAAATCATAATGCCATGTCTTTTTAGCTTACAGTGATTAGTATCTTAATTTAAATGCTTGACTTCATAAAATTGTAAGTAGTTTGTTAATGTCACAGTATATTAGTAATGCAGTCTACACTTTGGATTCTGTTTAATGGTAATTTTAAAAATAGCAATAAAATAACGGGGAATTAAAGAACATTTAATAGTGCTTAATGTAAACTAAATAAATTATGTAAATAAACATTCATCTATTCATATTATGTTTTCATATATGCATTCTGCATAATACATTTTTGCAAGTTGGGTAATCATTGAAATGAAATATGTAGTGATCATTGATTTATTTAAATATTTGAAGTTTTTTAAATAATAAACATAGCTCAGTACTGGAATATAGCTTCACTAATTTTAATGCATGTGCATATGTGTATGTGTGATTTAAAATATTTATTTGGCTTTATTATATGTTGTACCTTAGAAAAAAAGCGAGAATATTATACTCTGACGATATTAGAGTACGATACCATTGCTTAAAATTCAAGCACTTGGCTCTGTGCTGACATGGTGAATGGTCACTTACTGGTCTGTACCTATTCATCATGGGGACAGCTGTATGACACATCAAAAGCAGCACTTTTATTTACAAGCCCTTACTAGCAGTTGTAGTGCTGATAGTTTACAACCAGTTTTTGTGATTGGTTTGTATTGTTAAATTTACTTTAATCACGAACAATTGGAAGCCCAGAAAGGTTTAAATCACTGTCACAAACAAGGTAATCAAATCTTTGATTCTTCAAGTCTGGAAATTATAGCTACTGATAATTTTATTCTTATGACTAAAGCATTTTTGCTATCAGATCTTCATCACTAACTTAAAAACGATAGAATGCTTTTTCAGTATTAGACAGGTGGCGACGTCCTTCATATTCACGAAGAGTGTTGCTGAAGGATTGTCGCAGCCTGGCAGCTGGCAGTGCCTTTAAAGGGAACATAGACTAGAGTATTATTCCCTAGTCCTGTTGTTTCCCTGTTAGGCAGCTCTTTTCCTTGAAGAGTGAGGCTCATAGTCATTTTCCCCACCACATCAGTATAACTCAGTGATAGGTCTGGAGTCAGCTGGCCTGGTTGTAAATTTGGGCTCTCCTTCCTAACAACTGTGTACTCTAGGGAAGTTACAAATATCTTAATTACCTTAACTTTAAAATATGAATAAAAATAATACTAGTACTTAGCTGATGACGTTATAGTAAGGATTATTGTAAAATAACTGATCAGCTAAAATGCTTAGTGCCATGTCAGAAACATAACAATATTAAACAATATTAGCTGTTACCAATATTAATATTCCCATTATATTTTTTGGACAAATATTTCCAATTAATAGCATGTCAATGAATAATTGTGAAATTTTCTTGGTCAGTTACAAAACATTGCTTCACCCTCCCCACATAAAGCAGTTATTATCTCTTTGCACCTAGAAATTTTAAAGTTCTCTGAGATGTCAGTAGCTCCAAGGATGGTGCTCATTGCCGTAGAGATCTTCCATAATTTACCAACAACATCATGCTCAGATTTATCCCTCACAATCTTCTTCCCTGACACAGGGCTTCAGCTACAGTACACAACAGTCACCTCATTTCCCCCCCCACATTGATATCCCTGAGAGTAGTGAGTGTGAAATTATCCATGATTCAGTTAGCTACAGACCACACAGTTGCCTCCTCATACCTGTGTGGGGTTTACAATTTTTCATAAAGTATATGTAATGCCTGCCTAGCTTTCCAGAAGCTTGTTCTACTTTGTCCTCACACATCCCAGTATAAGGCTTGGTTCCTCTGTGCCCTTAAGTACTAGTATATTTCCCTTCCTCTAGAATGCAAGTGGACTTGTTACCCATAAAACTCAATTCAAAGTTTGTTTCTTCTCTGAAGGTTTTTTCAACTCCTGCCCTTTAGAAAATATAGAGGAGAGTAAGGAAAGGTGTCTTTTCTTTCTTGCAGTGGTTTCTAGTAGAGGTGGAAGTAGACAGGGTGAGGGATACCTAGGAAGTTTTTGTTGTTGTTGTTGTTGTTTTTAGTATTCTTAGGCTGGAGGCTTTCTGTCCTCCAAATGCTGTGGAAATGAGCACAAGAATGTGTAACATAAAATTTTTTCCCCAGGTACTTATAACAAAGCATCTACTACTACTGCATCCCTCTTCTTATCACCCCATAAGGAAGCACTGGTTCTTGATTTTATGTTTCTTATACTGTGTGGTTAGGGTACAATCACATTGTGTTATATTTGTCACCTTGCCAAATTTTTGTGGGGTTTTACTTTTTACTCCTAAGGAAGTATGGCACTACACACCTGATAGAAATTAAGATGTATACTTTTATTATGATACATGAGGAAATATAG
>PVKE010045809.1:0-12485 GCA_004027555.1 Craseonycteris thonglongyai | reverse complement strand
GTATCAGTCTTTTAGCAATATTTTAAATTAATAATCCTAATCAGGTAAAAACTTTAGTATATTTTCCAATTGTGTCTACATTGTGCTAATATCATAATTGATATATTTAAAGAATATTTAATGTTTGGAGATCTCAGGACTTTCTTAATAAATTGATCTCTTTTGTATTTTTTAGGGGATATCTATGGAAAAAAAATATCCACTAACAAATTCAAGATGTGATTCAGGCATCTGAAGCCATGGTATCTCTCATCTTAAGAGGTTGGTTGAATCACATAATTCTCATGATTCCAGGATGAGAATTCTCTTTCCTTTTGCAGACCTGAGTATAGTTCTACTTAAAATGACTTTTTTTAAGTTTTTACAGAAACAGAGTTCACTGGTATTGGATAAGACAGATGTAAAAATATTTTCCTGTGGAGTTCAACAGGTTCATATTTAAAAAATGCACTTTATCTCTTTCTTTTAGAATATTCAGTAAAATTAAAGGAAAGTAGAAATTCTCAATGCTTCCAGTTGATGTTGCCAAAAATGGAAATTCAAGAAAAAGTGTTGGGGAAGGTTCCTATCCATCCTATTATTACAATCCTAGTAATGAAATATGCACAGTGCCTCTTCCTGTGGCAATGCAAGGGACATCTGAGGCACATGAATAAGAGAAGTGGGTGCTTAAATTTCATAATTAATGTAAACACAGGAAAAAATATTAATATTTTATTAAATTAATATAAAATGAAGTTATGAAAATCTTAGAATCGCAAGAAAAGGAGGGTCTTTAATACCCATCTTATCCAACCTACCATCAAAGTTTGAACCTTTTCTGCAGTGTCCTCTCTCAGTGTATTTGGAAATCCATTGTGATAATGGACATATTTCATCCATATTAATTCTTTGTATTTTTAAACGTTTTATTAGAAATTCTCTTTTAGTAAATATCTCTATACCTTCTCCCAATGAAGGTGGGATAGTTACATTAAGATTCTGGAATCAGTTTTTCTGGTTTCAAGCACTGGCTCTTCTGCTTTCTAACTACCCACTATTGAGAAAATTCTTAATGAGTAAAACAGGTTAAAAATTGTATTTATCTCTTAAAGTCCTACCTTCCCTTCTCTTTATGAAAATAAAAATAACACCTCCTTTGCAAGACTACTGGGAAGAATGTATAAGATTAATGAATGTTCATTTAGGTCAATTCCAGATACTGACAGTTATTTTTATCAAAGTATTTCTCTCTATTATTCTATTTTCTCTGACCTCATCCTAACTCACTAATTTAAAGGGTATACTAAGAATTAAACATGAACCTGCAGGTATTATCTGATCATGCCAAAAGCAAAATTATATCACTTCCTTTTTTTTGAAATAAACATAAAATCCACAAATTGCATTTATATTTGTTTAGTCTGTTATTCCTATCATTATCATGTTTCTTGCTTTTATTGTCAAAGTCTATGAATAAACTTTTAATTTAAAATACCATCTGCTACCCACTGATGAGGTATCATTCATCTTCTAGAATGCAATTGATGACTCAGAAAAATAAGTCACTGAAAACAAGCACTAAAAACCAACACTGATGTCATCCTCTACCAGAATTTCAGGAAAATTTTAATTACAAGCACTATAGAATTCAATATTTTAAAAATTGTTATGTAAGCCCCTTTCTGTTTGAGCCATTTGGACAGAAATAAAATTATCGTTTCCCCCAGCTCCAACCTTCTTCAGAAAAAAGTGCAGTATCAGTGCCAACTACAACACAATGTCTCTATATTATTGTTGATATATATTTTTGGAAAAACTGATTATAGTTACTTATAGTCTAAATTCTACAATCTGTTCATCAAATCTATTTCTGCTAAAGATACTTCTACATACTTGTATGTTAGAAAGTCTGCTAGAAGCTGAGCATTAAACAAACTTCAGATCAAACTAATAGAGAACATAGCTCTATTTGTACATCAACTTGAAGTCAGGAACACATGATTGTTAGACAAAATGAAGATGTACTGACAGCATTATAAAAAGTATAGACTACTGAAGATAGAATAAACACAATGAACAATAGTCATACTTGTGGTTTTACTTTATACGTATTGTGATCTATTTATAGGGGAAAAAAATGCCTAGAAAAGTATTACTTGATTAACAGTTGCTGGAAACTGGAAAGCGAACAAACTGCTAATCAAACTATAGACAACAGAACCAAGGTAAATGGTTATACCGACCCTCTTGTTTAATTGAAGGTGAATAAAAAGAGAAAAGTAGGTATGTGTCCTACATTAACACACGCACACACACAAACACACACTCCCCTTTCAGAACAAGTGGAAAATATCTCATTGGAGAGTAAGTGGAAAATGAACTTTTGTTGATGAGCTATCAGAACTGGGAAAGTTTGAAAAGCTATAGGATAGGATGAGAAAAGCATGATGTCTTTAAAATAGCAAAAATATATTAGAAGATAAAAATCAGAAGTTAGCACAACAGAATAATGTTTTTAAAAGGAGATAAATTTTGAAAGAATTGGAAATAAAAATAAAAAATTCAATATTTAAAAACAACAGAAGTTCACATGACTTTACAAAGAACGAATTCAGTATGTTATTTGCAGATCACAAATACCAGTTTTCTTAGAATTCAATGTAAAGAGCAATAATTAATTAAAGGACAGGAAAGAAAGAGGTGAGACATGGAGAGGGCAGTCAAAAATAGACGTAAAGTATGGAAGTAAATTCTATTCTGAAAGAAGCATTCAAAATATACTAAGATAATATCCATAACTAGAACTTCAAACATTTAATGGGATTACTAAATTATGACAAAGTCATTAAAGAGCGATTAATTATAAAAATCATATTGGTAATCTAGTTTGCATTATTGGGATAAAGGAGGATTCAATAATTATTCAGAAAATAATACACCAAGATTTCAATACATGAGTAAGATATTTCAGGCATTATATATTTCTCTTGCAGTACAAAATTCCAGAAGTCAATAGAAAAATGAGTAGTGAATTTTGAAAGAAAAATTTAGTGAACTAAGAATTTTACTCCAATTCAATTTTATTTTATGTGAGGATCACAAAAATATAAACTGATATGAAAGAAAATGGGAAATATATCATTCATATAAATGTGAAAATGCCAGTAGATAATGTAATCCAGCCAGTACATAGGTCAGTTAAAATTAATAATCTAGGATTTCGTAAGTCATATTCTAACCAATCATAGTAATAAGACATTTTAATAATTACATAACACCCAAGGTGCCATAAAAATACTGAAAAAAACTATTACTTCAAGCAAACCATACCTCGCTATTTTAATGTAATTATACTCATACAGTACTATAGTGTACCTTTTGTAATGGATACTGTCTGTTGCTTACAAGCAAAATATTTTATTGTTATCCCTTATTATGACAACCAGCATGGAATTCTACTGAAGAAATTCCCTTATAAGAACACTTCAGCAGTTTGAGTATAGTATTGCGCTATATCACAGAAAAGTAATCCTTAGAAATTATACATCACATATCGACATATATATAGTACATATATAGACACTATATAATTTTATATAGAATATAATTTATACTATTAAATTCATGTGAAAGAGCTGGGAAAATTATATATATATACACACACACATATATATATATATGGAAATGTTGGTGGATAACATAGGAAAATAAAAATGTGTACCGGGTATGTAATTCCAAAGTACATAAAAATATAGCTATTATTGTTGGTTCATTTTCTAATGTCTACACTTGTTAAATCTACTTTGATATTATAAATATGCCCTTCTAAACTTTAAAAAATAATAATTCATAAAAATTTGTTTTGGCCTGTGACTCTTATTAACCCTCTAATTATATAAGGATATAACTCTATCCTTACTGATTTGATTGGTGTTTAATACTAATACAGGATAATGTTGATTTTTATTCGATTAGATTTGGTCCATTGGTCTAGTTAGTCAATTTTTTTAATGGATCTTTCTACTTAGTATATCTATTATCTTTTCCAGCTTTGTGTCACCTATTTTCTTAATATTTCTATCCAACCTTAACTCAGAGTCAAGAAAAGAGCCAGAGAATGTCATTCTAACTTGGCATAAATACATTAGGATCTTTTGTTTACTATAATTCCACCAATGACTATTTTCATCTATTTTGCCCTAATTAACACTCTTATTTTTCTCTCTGATCCATAATTCTATTACGAGGAATTCAACCTAAAACACTTTGCTGAATTTCAGTTATGACTTTGCTCTGATCTACGAATGTAATACACTTGATGGGGCTCAAGCCTGACCGAAGTGACATATTGATTATTATTATTACTAATTTTATTTGAGTAACATTGGCTAGTAAAATCATATTGATTATTTTTAATTAAAGTTACTTGATAAGCAGTCAATATAAGAACACACAGATCCTCCTTTCTGTCCTCCTGAAAGCAGGAAATAAATCTGCCATGTGAAAGGTACTCCTTCCTGCACCAGAAGGTACAAACATTCTTATTCCCAGAGAGAGGAAATTCAGGGCTTAAAAGGCTGTGTAAACATACTCTACTTACTTACCTTACTCACTACTACACAAGATTGAGTTTGTCTTGTCAGTTCTTCACAGATTTATTATTAGTCTAATAGGTATATAAACAACCTGCTTTTGTCACTTCAATCTCATCTATACCTACAAATTAAATTATTTTCTCCTATTAATCTGTCATATTAATTTAATTATTAGCCTAGCCAAAAGAACCAAGATGAATAAGGGAAAATTTTTCCCTCTCAGACACTATCAAAAAAGATTAGGTTAGTCTCAAATAACTTGTTCATATCTGAATATCAATGTGAAAACTTCGCTGATAGGTTTAACAGAACATGAAAATATCAATTTATTCATAATACTCATTAAAATATAAATATTTTTATTGTCTCAAAATACTAAAAGTACAATTTCACTAGCTGAATATATATTATGAGAATGGATAGCGTGTGAAATGAAATAATAACCCACAAAAAGCAACTTTTAAAATGTTAATGTATTAGAAGACTATGATGAAAAGGCATTTTGAAAAGTTGAAAGAGTAAACCTGCACAGTACAAAAATGATTGTTTCCACTGTGAACATATTCTGCAAAACACTTTTTAAAAATATTCATAGGATTTCACTTGACACAAGACTGCCATTAAGAATCAGAGCCAGAAGGAAAGAAGTGAGGGAGTCAGAACCTTAGCACAAGAAAACTTGTAACAAGCTGCCCTTTCTTGGGGCCCACAGGATATCAGAAATCAACATACCACAAGATTATTCTCATTAAAAAATATAAAACATAATTACCCCATACATTAGTCCTATGTGCATTAAGAATGTCCTATTATTTTATTATATTGTATAGATCAATAAACATTAAATCACATTTAAGAATTATTTGAAAAAGTTTTTTAATTTTTTTGAAAAATACAGTCTATTTTTGATGATTATATTTTAAGATGATTCAAATAATTATCAGCCAAGTATGTACATGACTGCTCTATTTTCACAAGGCTGAAGAGTAGCAAATTCATTCTATGTTTTCAATTCTATGATTCTGGGTCTTGCCTCAACTTATTTTTCCCAGTGAACCATTTCAGAAGAATATCTGAATTCTTTCATCTCTGGGTAACTTATGAATATCTACTATTTTGTCTCTGCTAGTGGGTTATATAGAAATCAATGTATCCTAGACTTAATAAAAGGTGAATAAATGAATGAATAAAACATAAATAAAAAACTAATTCCTCTAAGAGATAAGGAAAGGGATGAAGACGAATAAAAAGGAAAACACAAATTATTCAAGGCAAAATATTTAAATCAACCATAAATTAATATATTACCTAGGTTCTTGGATTTACCTGTGCTGAGAATAAACAAATACGAAGATCATGAGACAAAATACAAGTGATATCAATTCAGTCTAATCTTGAACTTTTTCTAACTAGTGGAATTACATATCTTTAATATTTTAGCCATAGAAGTTTTGACATGCTGAGAGTACTTTAATGAGATTAAAAAATTATCTGTTTGACGGATGCTGGGATAGCTCAACAGGCTGAGTGCTTGCCTTGCAACCACAAGGTCAGGTACCAGCCCTGGCCCCAGCCCAAGCAAACCCATATGCTAAACAGCGGTGCATCTAATAACCACTGAGATGGCTGTGAAGGTTCTCACCTCTCCCTCTTGCCTCTCCCTCTTCCCTCTCCCTCTCCCTCTCTCCTTCTGCCAAATAATAAAATAAATCTTTTAAAAAATTATCTGGGGATGCCAGGATGGCTCAGTGGGTTGAACACTTGCTTTGCAGCCCCGGGGCCCATGAATTGAATCCCGGCCCCAGCCTGTGCGAACCCATATGATGAACTGGGGTGTGCCCCAATTCATTTCTTGCTGGGGCCCATGATGGAGGCCCCTGGCCCAGTTCCTGCCCTGCACAGCCCCGCACCCACCTGAGAAATGAAACTATATCAAAATCTAGTGATGGCCATTGTGGAGACTGCTCTGGGCCCTCCCCTTTCTTTCTGTCTCTGTCCCTCTGTCAAAACAAAACAAAACAGAACAAAAAAACAAACAAAAGAAAAACAAAAATAAATCTAAAAAAAATTATCTGTTTGAGAATCTATCATTGTACTTACAGTACAGCATTTAGAAATTTTCCTAGTGCATATCCTAGTATTATGGTAAAACTTTGGCTTTAAAGTAGATAGACAAAATTCAAATGGAGTACTAACTTGCTGTTTGACCTCAAATAACTATATCATCAATGAAATGACTGTGTCAGATTTTAATATCATGCAAAGCAATTGCCACTTTGTGGGGCTTGATACTTTTTTCTATCTTTGATTCATGTAAATAGCTTATCATTAATTCATATATACAACTTAGACCATTAGTTTATTTGTAATCACATATATTAATTTCATACTAATTTCAAGAACAAAATGTTGTCCAAGCACTCAGCAAGTGAAAAATAGCCCCTGTGATCACACTGCTTCAAAGAACCTCTGATAGTTGGATTTATTTTGTTTTTTAGCCAGTTAGTATGACAGCATTGCCCTGTAAAAAGTTGGAAGATTATAATTTTGCAATGGCTCAGTTATAAACATGAAAAAATAACACACACACACACATATTCACAGATAATCTGAGTAGCATCACCAAAGAACAAATAAGGAACTGTGGCATTCCAAGAATTGTTCTATCCAACTCAATCATCAATCTGCATATGTAGTTTGGATAACATTCTTGAACTCTCTGCCCAAGTCATCTCTAACTTCTGTGAAAGTGGATTGGCTATTTATCATTTTGTTTGTATATTTAAGAGAGTTCCTTCAGTCCTCCTTTCATACATCTCTTTACATGAAGAAGAATAGGATTAGAAACATGTTACATCTGATTATATTAAACCAGTGGTTTGTCCTCAGGGGCAATATTGTCATCTCTACCGGCTTCTGTGACATTTGTCATTATCTGGCAACACTGTTAAAACTTGGAGAGCTGTTACTGACCCCTAGAGGGTAGAGGCCAGGATGCTGCTAAACATCCTACAATGCACAGGACAGACACTTACAACTAAGATACATCCAGCCCAAAGGTCCATAGTACCTAAGTTGAGAAACCATGCTTTAAAAATAAATACTGAGTGTCCTCCACTACTGTTCAGAAGGATAACAATAGAAAGAACAAAATAAGTTCTTGCTCTTATACAGCTTACATTACAATAAAAATAGAATATAAAAAATAAATAAATAATATGGTTTTCAAATTGGCAAGTGCCATAAAAAGTAAAGCAGAGTAACTAGATAAAATGTTAGTAATAGAAGAAGAAAGAGTGGAGATAGCTAAAATATTATTTTCAGTATAACACAAAATTGCCACATAATGTTTTTTTTCTCACTGGCCTTATATTCCCATATAAAA
Organism: Craseonycteris thonglongyai; assembly: GCA_004027555.1. Lineage (NCBI taxonomy): Eukaryota > Metazoa > Chordata > Mammalia > Chiroptera > Craseonycteridae > Craseonycteris > Craseonycteris thonglongyai. The sequence goes on along the minus strand of PVKE010045809.1, from coordinate 4,523 downwards.
TAAGGGCTATCTGAAAAGTATCCAGCCATGTAACTATTCTTATTATATTGACAATGGCTGGATTTTTTCTGGACAGTCCTTGTACAATTACCTTGGTCCTAAGTTAAGCAGTAAAAAGCCTTATTTAAAAAATGAGGAGCAAACAGATAAACATATTAGGGTTCTGGTCTTTATAATAAAAAATAAGCAATAACAGTGAGTGAATATAAATTTTATAAATGGTACAGAGACAGCTGGTTGCCATTTGAAAAACTAAAGGTATATCCTTTAGTGCATATTTTACATAAAATAAAGTACAGATAGATCAATACTTCAAATACAATAATGGCAATAACTAAAACTACTCAAATTACACTATGAGATTTTGTATTCTGTAATGGAAAAAGTATTTTTTTAATGGAAAAAGTCTTACTAAGTATAATACAAAATTCAAACACAAATAAAAGATACACACATACATATATATACACAAACCCAGAAAAGATAAAAAATTATTATTAATATTTACTAAACTCACATACTTGTTAGCCATTAGGCCTTCTTTTGGTGGATTTTGATTATAGTAGACTTGATTTCATAAAAACTGAAAAGTAATAAGTTTAAATCCAAATGGTTGGCTACATAAATTAAAACATTAAGCTTTTTTTTTTTGGAGAGTTTTACCTTCAAATTTTTTAAAGTAAGAACTACTCAAAACTGTTTTATTGAAGAGTAACAGAATAAAAGCTGAAAAACAATATTGCATAAAAACCTAGGTCAAAAAACAATACATTTACACAATGGAATACTACTCAGTGATAAGAAAAGATGAAATACAGTCATTTATGACAACGTGGATGGACCTAGAGACCATCTTATTAAGCGAAATAAGTCAGACTGAAAGAATCAGGAAACATGATCTCACTTATAGGTGGAATATGAAACTGAAAGTAACAAAGAAACAGAGACCTATGGAAACAATAGCTGGATGATTGCCTGAGGGAAGCGTAGGAGTGGGGAGGGAGAGTGGGAGGGGAGGTGGGAGTGGACACCAGCATTGTGGACACACTCAATAGTTTGTTGGTTACCTGAGGGAAGGAGAGGAGTGGGGAGGGAGAGTGGGAAGGGGAGGTGGGAGAGGGCACCAGCCTTATGGATACACTCAGTAGTTTAATGGTTACCTGGGGAGGGGGAAGGAGGGGGGCGGGAGAGTTGTGGGGGAGTGAGAGTGGACACCGGATATGTGGTGATGGAAGGGGAGCTGATTTTGGGTGGTGAGCACATAGTGTGATGCATGGGTGATGTGATGTGGACTTGTACATGCGGAAACTATCTGATTGTTGCCAATCAATGTCACCCCAATAAATTTAACAATAAAAAACAAAACAAAAAAATACAGTTAAGACTAAGGTGAGGAAAATACAAACGCACTCTGGACCAAATGGTCTACTCCATGCAATTGTTGTTGATCAAAATCCACATAATAAATATGGAGCCAGAAAACCGTTTATAAGTAACTCAACCTGCATTGTGAATCAGAAACAAGTAATTCAGGAGATTAAGGTGTCCTTTATATATCATCAGGAACCAGTCAACCTAAAATGTAATCAATGTAAAATAAGCCATAAATTTAGGAAAGTTATGAAAGTGCATTAAAAAAAGAATAAGTAAGGCTGTAAAGATGAATACAAATGAACAATGGTCATCAAAGTGCCTGTCCTGTGATGCGTTGGAGGGGAAGGATTTGTCACTCCCTCACTGTGGAGATGCATCTCTTACCTCTCCATTGAGTAGGGTGTCAATTCAGCCTATAACTATTTTACAAACGTTCCCATTAGAGTTTACTAAGAAGAGAGAAAATAAACTCTGGGTACACAGGTGTGTCGGTCTTGCACCCCTTTTGTATGACACAGAGACTCCCTGTAAATGGAAAATCTACCATGTTTTGCTATTTATAATGCACTCCCATGTATAATACACAGCACATTTTGAGCCCAAACTTTCAGGGGAAAAAAGTCTTTTGTTTTAATCTTTTAATCCAATTTTTTTATTTGTTTATATTTATGTACTTGTGTTTTATATTATACAGAAATATTAGCATTTCTTTTTTAACATACTATGGTACAAGAAATTTTATGTAACAAATAATTATAGAACACAAGGACGGATACAAGGTAAGAGAAAGGGAGGCTAGCAGGAGAGAATGGAAAGGGATGAATGGAGGTGCAGATCAGGACCTGGAGCCTGGTAGTAGGGCAAGTGAGCTGGGAGACTGGGAATAAGGGTTGAAACAGCCCCAGGGTGATTGGAAGCTGAGAGCTGACAAAGGCACAGAAGGCTGAAGCAGGAACAACCCATGATAGGTTGGGACCTGAGCCAAGGCCATTATCATATTCTAGACTGCAGGGGTCTCCAAACTACAGCCTGGGCCACAAGGCCCTCTCATCCGGCCAGTGGAGACCTTTTTATCTGAATAAAATAATATTAAATAAATAACTAAAAACAACATCTATGTTTTGATTCTTTTTTATTTGGACCTCGAGTGTGTAGTCGGCCCCCAAACTGCTGTTTGACAGTTAATGCGGCCCGCGGGCTGAAAAGTTTGGAGACCCCTGAGAGTATTATTTTGCATACAGATATCATTATTGATTTTTAGAGTTACACTTTTAACTCATAAACATAAATAAAAGAATTAAAAATGTTCATATAGATGAATCAGTACTACCTATATGCGTAATGCGTGTTCTCACTTTTTCCTCATAACTCTGGGCAAAAAAGTGCACATTGTATACAGCAAAATATGGTATTTTGTGTTTTATCAAAAAATACCTATTTGCATTTTGAATTCCTCTGCATACTTGATAACATTATTGGATTTTTTATTCAATACAAATATTTTAAATCAATTAACTATTCCTGATAGAACAAGTCTTCCTGTAAAATTGGTTGTCCAAGGCAAAGCACCATGTACTTATGCATACTCCAAAAGTACTCTAGTTTTAAATCATAGTTTAGGCTGCCAGCTGGAATAAAAATATATGTTCTCCTAAAGTTACATCTACCAAGTATATTTTTCAATATTAATTAAGATTTTAATTGCCTCAATTCTTGGAACAGAATCCCCTGACCACTGGACACTAACCTTGTCATTTTAGCAAATTGATTTCCAGTACAAATTAGTAAATTAACAATGTTATTTACAAACCAATCTAAGAATACTGGTTATATGAGTTGCATATAACTACTAATTATCATAATATCCCATTTTCTGATTTAAGAACACTCTCATCTTTAAAGAGACTACTAGGTCTTGATGCCACTTACCCCTTAATTAGCTTTTTAGCTGTGTGGAAAAGGAAAACTCATAAAAGAGAAAAGAGATGAAAAGCCAATTCTTACTTCAACATTTTAAATCCTAAACTACTTTATCACTCTCTCCTTCAAACATAAATGTACCCATCTAATCCTAACACCATACCCTTAATGTTTGGCACAGAGAGAAAATATTGGCAGTAAGAAATAGACCAGTGGCCATGGTTGGGTCAGCCACAATGGGTGGCATTCTTCTAGCTTTAATTGAAGGGGCTGGGATCTTGTTGACAAGATTCACCTCTGCAGTTTCCCAGTGGTCCTCACTTGGCTGAAGACCCCTCCCCATTGTCTTTCACCAGTTATCACCTCCATCTTTCAGAGATTGCTGACAGTACCGGTAAAATTTTAACAGGATGAACTGTCTTTCAAGAAGGGGTCTCAGAACCTATCACCTGCCAGTCTGTTTGAAAACCATAGGTGGGACAACTATGGCTAAATGGGCTACAAAGAGAAATTTAGCACTTTTTTCCTTTTAAAGGAACATGCATGGGGTGGGGGGCGGTGGTTAAAAGCTAATCCACTTATTTATTCACAGGTGGATTGCACGTGTGATCCAAAATGTGTAGTATCTTTAAAATATGCTAAGTGTTTAGAAGATGAAGAAACTATCACAGACAGCAGTGACGCCTGACCATCACTGCCTTGGAGACTTTTCCATCTGTGTTTTTTGTGTGTGTGTTTTTTTGTAAAAAAAACTCTTGGAACTTACTCCTTTATTAAGATAAAAAGAAAAGAAATAGAAAAAGAAAGAAACAAAGAAAAAAATCAAAGAAACAAAGAAAGAAAGAGAAAGAGAGAGGGAGGGAGGGAGGAAAGGAAGAAAGGAAGGAAGGTAGGAGAAAAAGAAAGCATCAGGCAAATTTTTATATTAAAAGTTAGTTAATATTTTTATTAATCTTCCCTTGCTTGTTTTCATTTGTGCATATCATTTATTTCTCCCTTCTAAAAATCCTCTTGCTCTTTATCTCTTGCCTTCTTTCTCTCTGCTTATATATGTATTTATATCTGTAGTTCCTTTTATGATCACATTTTTCTTAAGAGCTTTCAAAAACATTGTAGGTAATCTAGTAAAATAATGCCTTTTATGCTCTAAAACATTAAATTTTAAAAATATTAATAATTAATGCAAAATAATTATGCTACATCATGGAAAATAAATTCCTCTAATTATA
>PVKE010045808.1:0-12487 GCA_004027555.1 Craseonycteris thonglongyai | reverse complement strand
CATTTATCGTATCAATGTACGGTATATTACGGTATGTTCGAAAAATGTCATTCATTAAAAATTTAATTAAAAAAAGAACTGGTGTTGCCTCGGAAGTGGGGGGTAGTCTTATACAGCGAATATAGGCCTAAACCTATGTTTTAACTGTAAAATTAGGGGGTCGTCTTATACGCCCGGTCGTCTTATACACCGGAAAATATGGTACTTATCACTTTATATTTTTGTTTTAAAGAGTTAAAAATTATTACCCACAATCACCTTATATGTAAATGAATCCTAATTCATTCAAGATATTTATTGAGCACCTACTGTGTGTAAGGTGCCTTGGGCCTATGCACTGATATGGCAGTGGTGACCAAGAAAATGCATGTTAATTTTCCTGAGGGAGCTTACAGAAGTGGCAGCTGTGGGGAATGTAAATGACATCTTGAGACTATATGTTATGAGCATTTGAAATTTTCTGGCAGTGTCATCCTGAGGAGGTGACGATACTGATAAGAGATGACAGGAATACAGTAGTCAACTTAGGTGCCAATGATCACGGAGATAGTCAGGAAGAGGAAGCAACCAAAGAAAGTGAATTCCTGGCACAAGGAACAAGAGAAACCCCATGGAGTGATACGTTAAAGGAAATAAAAGAAGGTGTCACTGTGGCAAGAGGACAGGGAGGATAAAGCATTTTGGGATGCATGGGGTTGGAGCAATAAACCAAATGAGAACAAGCAGGACATTGTGGATCATGTTCAAATGTTCCCTATTTCATCCTGACAGTTATAGCAAGCTTAATTTGAACAAAAAGATGTCACTTGTTGCATTTGCACTGATGGATGAGGAAGAATTAGGAGTAAATGGCAGAAAACTCTTTAGGAGGCTAATACAGCAGAACCAATGAATGCTCCAGGTCTTAGCTATGAGAAAAACTCAGTTTATGGCATGTTCATCTGTGACCATTTCCAGGGACATTTTTTTCCCTTGGGATTTTTTTTTTATTGTAAAATTTATTGGGGTGACATTGGTTGTTAATAAATATATAGGTTCCAGGTGTACAGCTCTACATTACATTGTCTATGCATTACATTATGTGCTCACCACCCAGAGTTAGCTCTCTTTCTACCACCATATATTTGATGTCCCCTCCCTATTCCCCCAGCCATCCTCCCACCCTGCTCTTCCACCCACCTTCCCCTTTACCCTCAACAATCACTAAACTCTCGACTGTGTCCATGAGTTTTGTCGTGGTGCAATGGTAGCACATCTGACTCCAGGGACCATTTTATAATTTTATTTCTTATCAGACTCTTAAATGCACAACCATACACTCCATACTTCTTACTCTTCTGTGAATGTTGCAGCCTCTTTCATTCCTCTGACACTTTACACACAGTATTTCTTCTATTCCAAATGGCGCTCACCTTTCGCTGCCTCTCTCCTTCTTCACAATCCAGATCAAAGCTTACTTCCTTAAGAATACCTTGCCAGTCCTCTTCAAGAAAAGTTCATTGTTTCACCACTCTGCTGGCATTAACACCTTATAACAACCAAATATGTAGCATTTGTCACATTGTACACTGATTATTTTTGTTTTTCTTCACTCACAATTCAGAGGATTTAAAGCTGTGGTTATAAACCATCCAAAATTATTCAATGAACAGTTGTGGAAGCCAAAAACAGAGAACAGAAGCAATGAGTTTTTCACTTTAGCCAGGAATAGGGGTTTCATGACCTCTCTAGACTTTCCATAGAGAAGAATCCAAACTGACTTCAAGTTGGCTTCATCTATAGGGTCAAAAATGAATCATCAATATAATAATACCTATCAGGGATGCCTGGATATCTCAGTGGTTGAGCAGTTGCTTGCCTTGCAATCGCGAGGGCTGGGTTTCGATTCTCAGTCCCTGACCATGAAACTCCATATGCTAAACTATGGTGCAACTGGTGGCCACCAAGATGGCCCAGTGACAAAGGTTTTTGCCTCCCATGCAGGAGGCTCCAGTTCAGTTCCTGCTTCTCCTGGCCCCACATCCACCTGTGTGAAAAAAATCTGTCACAACTAATGATATGCAACTGTGGAGACTGCTCTGGGCCCTTCCCCCTTTTCTCTTTCTCTCTCTCTCTCTCTCTCTGCCCCCTCTCTCTCATTATCTCAAAACAATAAAATATGTCATTAAAAATAAAAAATTAAACACATATCTTGGATTTAATATTGGTAGAAGTAAAGTTACTTCTCAATACAGCTGTTCTAAGGTACTATCATAGAAAGCCCTAATCTATTACCCTTAGATTATTCTAGGCATCAGGTTACCAGCAGTCACTGTATCCCACAAAATCCATCACATGAGTCAAGCTTCATGCATGATTCTTTTGAAGCCATTTCATTTGGCTTGAGATGAAAGATAAGCAGCCCAGCCCATCTAACCCCATTTGAGAAGAGTGGGATTGGGTATGGCAGAGCCTAACATCACTGAAGTCCAACCACCCTTCCCATAAAAATTATCTCCAACAAAATGCCTCTCCAACCTTGCAAGCTTTAAGATATTACTGAGGAATTTGTTGCACTGAGAATTATAAAACTGATTCTCAACTATTGCCTTAGTTCATCTACACAGGTAATTGATATCTTACTCAAGAATGTGAGGGCATTTCAAATTTTTTGTATTACTCTCTGACTAGGTTATTAGTCAGTACTAACATAGAAAGAATCTCAGGACAGCATTCTGTTAAATACACATAGCTTATCCCTTGGCATAAATTAAAAAGGAAATAAAAGTTGTTCATCATTTTTAGGAGGATATACTTCAAGTATCTTTATTTTATATATTGCAATCACACTGATGATGTTTTCTAGGCCATTTTTAAAAATGGGCTGTTAACCAAATGCCAGTCAAAGAACAAAATTGACAGGGAGCTTACATTGTATTGTGGGAGAATGACAATAAACACACAAATAAACATATGATGTATTATGGGATGTAAAGTGTTTTAAAGGGAGAAGAAATAAATCACAGTTTGGGATTAGAAAGTGATACAGAGAGGAAGGTTGCTCTTTAAATGGAGTGGTCAGGCAGTCACTATAAAAATATGACATTTGAGTAAAAACTGAAATAAAGTAAAGGACCAAATTATGAAGAGAACTTGAGGAGGAGCCGTCCAGGCAGAACAAAATGCCTGAGCTGGGAGGATGCTTATTGTGTCCGAGGAGCAACAAGGAAACAGGAGTTTACCAGTCTTCATTGAGCAACCTAGAAGAAATAGCAATAAGAGATGCATCAGAGTGGTGGTAGGACACCAAATTAAAGAGAGTTTTGTAAATACTGGATAAAACTTTGGATCTTATTCTGAGGAAGATGGAAATTCTTAGCATGTTATGAGTAGAAACAGTGACAAGATTTGATTTAACTTTTTAAAGGATTTCCCTGACTGCTGGGTTGACAATTAACAGCAGAGGACAAACTCTGTTGCAGGGAGACCAGTTAGAAAACTAATGCCATAATCCTGGTGAGAGAGCAGAGACTAGGGTGTTGCTGTCAAAGTGGTGAGAAACTATTAAATTCTGGATTTATTTTAAAAACAGAACTATTAGGATTAACTGATGGATATTATAGTAAATAAGTGAAAGAATGGCCACTCAAAGATATCAGGTCCTAATCTCCGGAACCTGAAAATGTTACCTTGCAAAAGGGTCTTTGCAAATGTGATTAAGTTAAGGATTTTGATATGGGAAGACACTCCTGGGTTACTCAGTGGGCCCTAAATGTACTCACAAGCATGCTAAGTGTGATAAGAAAGAGGTAGAGGGAGGTTCAAAAGGCACACAATGAAGAGGGGGCAGTGTGACCATAGAGGCAGAGATCTGAGTGATGCAGCCACATTCAAGGACAGGAGCCACCAGAACCTGGAAGAGGTAAAGAACAGATTCTATCCTAGAACCTCTGAAATCTTGATTCGGGCACAATTAAATTGATTTTGGACTTCTAGAACTGTGAGAGAATAAATTTCTGTTGTTTTTGGGTACTAAGTTTCCTCTTTAAGATTTATTTGTATTGTTTTCAACAGAGAGACAGATAGACAGAGACAGAGAGAAGGGGGAGAGCCCAGAGCAGTCTCCATAGTTGTTCATTAGTTTTCAACATAGTTTTAGTCCACAGGTGGGTACAGGGCCACTCAGGATAGGAATTGGGCCAGGGACCTCCCACATGGGAAGCTCACTCCAGCAAGAACTGAACTGAGGGCACACCCCAGCTCAGCATATGGTCCACACATGCTGGGGTTGGGATTCGATCCTTGCATCCTGGGGCTGCAAGACGAGCGCTCAACCTGCTGAGCCATCCTGGCATTTCCAGGTACTAAGTTTGAGCTTATTTGTTATAGCACCTCCTGAAACTAACACAGACTAGATGTGATACATGAAAGGAAAGGAGGAGTCAGGATAACTTCAAGCAATTTTGACCTGATTAAGTGGAAGGATACTGTTTCCGAACTGAGATGGGAAGTTCAAGAAGGAACTGGTTTGGAGAGAAAAAAATAAAGAGGTTGTAGACGTCTTAGGATTGATATTATCAGATTTCTCAATGTAAGTGTTCTGAAGGAAGGTGAATATGTGACTAGAGTTTAAAGGACAAGTTGGGGCTGGAGGTAAATTTTGGATTTATTAGGAGATAAGTGATAATTAATACAATGGTGCAGAATAAGCTCACCTGGTGAAGACGGGACGGGGAAATGTTCAAACATTGAGTTCTGAGACACTCCAATATTTACAGAAGATCAGAAGGAACTAGTAAGACTAAGAAGGAGCAGTGATTGGATCATAAGAAGAACCAAGAGAGAGTGTTGTCCTAGATTTCAAGAAAGAAAGGTACACATATTAGAAAGGAATGAGTAACTGTTAAATATTTCTGAAGGAAGAAGGCGAGAAAGTTCAGACAGCTGGTAGAAATATTTGAGGAGTTGTGCTGTGAATGTAAGCAAAGGAAAGGGGAGGTAGCTGAAAATGAAGGGGACATATTTTTTAAGATGAGAATTATCAAAGCAATATAGACATAGGCTTAATAAGGTCAGTGATCAGAGCATACTGAGCAGATGAGCTCAATCAGACAGGATCATGAATAGAGTGTCAGGAAGGTCTTCTGGAAACAGAATAGTGGTCTTTTAAAGCTAAAAAGATGAGCTGAATCTCAACACTTAGAATTTTTTTCTTTTAAAGATTTATTTTTATTGTTTATGACACAGAGAGAGACATACACACACACAGAGAGAGAGAGAAGGGGGAGGGCCCAGAACAGTCTCCATAGTTGCACATCATCGGTTTTTCCACATAGTTTTATTCCACAGGTGGGCGGGGCTGCACAGGGCAGGAACTGGGCCGGGGTCTCGCCCTGGTGAGAAGTGAACTGGGGCATGTGAGTTCGCACTGGCCAGGGCCGGGACTCGATCCTTGGTCCCCGGGGCTGCAAAGTGAGCATTTAACCCACTGAGCCATCCCGGCTTCCCCAATTTTTTTTTTTTTTTTTATTTGAGAATAAGAGGATAGAATGATAAAAATAAGGAAGAATTAAACATCTAATATTTAGGTAATGGTTTGTGGTTTCTGTAAGTTTTTCATATGCATTATCTGTTTATGGCTTATGTCTCTGTGAGCTAAGTGTTATTAGCCACATTTTAAAAATAAACTGGTTTTGAGAGTTATGAGTGATGTGGCCAAGATCTAGCAAGCTACTAAGTAGTAATCTGAAACTATTAAAAGAAAAGCAGTCTTAAATTATTATTCACATAAGTAAGTCACTAGAAGAGAGAATCACACACAGGAAGAAAAAAATAATTGCATTCTGTAACAATCTGAATGGAAGATATGAAAGGACTTAACACGGAGAGTGGCCAACACAGTGAAGGGAAGATTTAAAATGAGGGGAAAATGATAGTATATTAACATGATGAAATACCTGAGAGACTGAAACTCAGAAGCATTAGACCAATTTAACTTAAAGCATAAATTAGAGTATGTTTGTTTTTGTTTTTTCACTTCTAGACTTTGGTATTCTCATCTTCGAAATTATGCTTTTTAACTAGATATGCACAAAGGGTCCATCAGCTCTAAAATGTTCTAAAATAACTGCTTGAAATCAAGTTGTTTGAGGTAGTGCCCTTTTTCATCAAAACCTCAAAGCATACAAAGTCATCTAGGCCACCTGGAAAAGCCTGTTATCTTCCAAACAGTGAATGATTTATTTCCTAATCACTGGCTGGAACACTTCTAATCTTTCATAAATAGAAATCTTCCAGCAATATAAACAAAATTGATTGGATCTAGAGATTGAGCCTTTGGAAAATATGAACAAATTTTCTCATCACCTTTGGGAGATGAGTTTAATTTGAGAAACGCTTCATCTGAAGTCAGCGTATACACGAAAACCCCTCTTTGGGTGTAAGTAGCCCTTGCGCTTGGAGCCTTTCTGCTTAATCTCTCAAGTCATTGGCTAAGTTCAAAAGTATTTAGCAAAATAAGTATTTTTGACAGAATCTTTGCTTCCCTAATAGCATTTGGAGCTAAAAACAAAAAAAAAAAACAAAAAACCTTCTTGCTTATGGAATATTCATTATTGGCAATTTGGGGTGCATTTTCAAGCCGCAAAAATCTTCCGCTGATTATAGACTCTCTCCAATTTGTCATAGTGTGTTCTGGCAGCAGCTGAATATGGTCAAATTGGAGCCAAGGTATAGCAGCCTCATACTGGAAACACATGGCAGCCGAGTATCATGTTACACTACAGCATAGGTAAGTAGGGAATATCATGTGAGGCATTTAAAATAGAGAAAGAATTTTTTTAACTCCTTTTTAGTCATAGTCAATATATAATAGCTGACATTAAGAGACTGTAAATATGATAACCCAGTGAATTCAAGAACTATAATGACTTGTGTTTATGAAACAGAATGAACTGAGTCTCAGGATAAAGTCTTTAATGACTGCTGACCATTAGTAAAAATTCAGCTTGCAGTGGATGCCATTCCAATCTCTTTCCGCTAAACATCACCCTTTGTTGCCAAGATGTCTGTAACTGGTATATATTTATGCCATACCTAATACAAAAGCAAAATTGGTTAGATCCCAAGTTATTTTCAAATTGTGGTCTTAAAAAATAAGCTTGAATCAAAAACATCCTAATGAATTCCATTTATTTGAATGAAACTTGCCTTAATTGGTTTTAAATGTAGAATAAATTGAGAGATAAACTTCCCTGCAGCTTGAGCACACATGTGTGCGCGCGCACGCGCGCACACACACACACACACACACACACACACACACGAGTATCTCAGGAGTTGACCAGTGTATTTTTCTGGGATGAAAAGCTTATACTGGCAAGAAGTAGTAATTTGGCAGAAAGTGAAAAAGTAGTTTGGTGAGCAATTTAAATTATAAAAACCCTGTGTGATTAAGAGTAATACCTGACTATTTGGAGAGTTTCTTGTAGTTGTTAAGAAGCAATGTGTGAATTTATATATAGCGATATTCGGTTTTCCTCAGGTCATGTTTATCACAAATTCAGTCATTCAAATATCCCTTTAAATCAAACAAAAGACTTTCCCTTACCTTTTGAAATAACCATCACCAAGCTCAAGCAACAAAATCATATGCTTTCACAGGCTTATCAGATAAAACTAAGAATAAGACAGTCAGAGAAAGAGAGAGAGAATGAATATCACTATCACATTCAATAATGGAGGTCCATAAGATTGATCCTTGTTCATCAGAAAAATTGTTACATATTCAACATTCCCCGTTCCAAGAGGCAAAGGAGTAGAGAATACAATTTTGGATACCAATATTTGTTAACATATTTCCATGCTGGACTAAAAATGAAGCATTTCAAACACAAGAAAAATGTATTTATATACAACAGTGGCATCTGTAAGCGTGCCTAGACTAAAAAGCATTGCTGTACATTTCTAGGGAAACTTAATACTCCAACAGGCTGGGATTGCTTCATTTCTAAGAGACTATTGGACACATCTGCCCCGTGGCATTTTCAGGCTATCCCTCTGCATGAAACACTCATCTTTTTCCCCCCAATAAATAGCCATCTTTTCTCCTCTTTTCTTTCTCTAGTGACTTGGCCACAGCCATGTTTACTCATGTTCATCGCCATGGAGGCAGCCACTTTAGCAGAACGATTTGTTGAAATTTCCTAATGGCATGGATGATAAAAAATGAAAAGAGAAAAGTAAACAAGATATAATTGTTTGGGTTTATGCCTGAGAAACAGAGGAAAAATCAATAATATGTTTAGAGAAAAGCCTATCTTCCCAGACAGCAAAAGGAAATGCTTACTTTCATATTTTTAGGAAGAGAAAATCTGCTCTTTGTAAGGTTTCTAAGGTCAGGGATCATAACGACATCAAAGAAGACCCTTCCAGCAGGAACATGTGCAGCTCAGCTCTGTGCTACATACAGCTCTGGAGGAGTGTGATAGATTGAGCCCTTCTCTTTTCCTGAACACAACCTTGTTCAAAATGGTAACACCCAGATAGGAAGTAATTACTTCCTCCAGAATCTTGTGGACTCTGCATTAAGTGTTCTGAACATGTCAGGGAATAACCACTGAGGGGTCTCCAAGCTTTACAGGAATGCTCACTCTATAGGTTAACTCTTCCCAAGGGAGAGAGAAGTGTCCTTGCCTGTAGCTTGAAGGTTCTTGGGAGCCCCAACCTGTTCTGACCTGATGGGTAACTGGCAGAAACTAACAACTTTGGCTGGTCCCCTGGTTCCTTCTCCCTGTCAAATGCTTATAATTCTTTTCTCACTTTCCTTCCTCTTCTCTTTTTGCCTGCATTCTCCCTCTACGTTCTTCTGCCTTTCTTTCTCTACTATCATCTTCTTTCTTCATCTGCAGCTCTTTCATCTGTTTCTCTTTCCTCCTCTTCTTTTAATATGTATTGCTCTCCTCTTTCAGTTTTGCCATTCACCTACTAGTGTAGGGCATTGTTTTATGCAATGCAAAAATAAATAATTGAATTTTCAAATTCTGCAGATTCACATTCAAGGTCACAATCTGGTGCTGGAGATGAGAAATCATGAAAAATGTTTTTTTTAAGATTTATTTTATTGACAGAGGGAGAAAGAGACAGAGAGAAAAGGCGAAGGGCCCAGAGCATTCTCCACAATTGTATGATCACTAGCTTTTTCACATAGTTTCATTTCACCCAGGTGGGTGCAGAGCTGTGCAGAGTGGGAACCGGGCCAGACCTTCCCATGTGGGATGCATGACCCCGTAAGCTGGGAGCTGAACTGGTGGCCTCCTACATGGAAGCTTACCCCAGCAGGAACTGAACTGGGCTCCCCCACATACATGGGAAGCACACAACAGTTCAGCATATGGGTCCTCATGGGCTAGGGCCTGAACTGGATTCAATCCTCAGACCTCAGGACTACAAAGTGAGTGCTTTACCTGCTGAGCCATCCAGGCATTCCCACAAAACATATTTTTACCAGTTATGTAGATCAGTTTATTATATTCGAGTTCAAGACTCTGATTATTCAAAAATATCCCTTAAATAAAATATTGTCAAACGAGGCCTTTCCAATAATATGTCGAATTACAAGAAGCACCGAATCAGAAATTTACTCCTGGTCTGCAACTTTGTTCAGTAAAACAGTTTGCCTATAATTATGGAACGCTTTGCAGGGATATTGACAGATAAAATAACATTGCATTTGAATGTCTCTGGCTCATTTCCTCAGAGTGTCTTTGATAACAACTAATCTGACTCCAAATACTGAGTCAGATGACCTTTATCAGTATTCCTGTCTCTAGAAACAGTGACTTCATTTTCTATAAATTAAATTAACTTGAAATTCAAGCCTTCCCTGTTATCAACATCCATTTTCAATATGCTATACCATATCCCACAAGGCTGTGCACTTCATCTATCATTTTGAGAAATATTTCCCTTCCAAGGTATCTAGGATCTTGGATATTTATGTGGTACCCCCAAAGTAGGAGACAAAGCATTTTAATCTCCAATTCATCATAGTCACAACATATCACACCACTGACATAACCTATGCTTTTCTTAAATATGGTATCTCTGCTACCATATAGTACTGCCAAGCAATCTACTCAGAAGCTTACCTTACCTTAGTTCTTAAGTCTCTGATCATCACAATAGAGTGAATATCTCTTCTTAGATATGATGCCCCTCAAAGGTAATTTTTTTTTCTTTCTGTCATCAAAACACCTTGCATAATTTCTTCAGTGGATTTAGCTTTCTAGAGAACTAGAAAGCTATAACCTTAAAGTTGCTTATCTTTTCTATCCTTTGAAAATCCTTGAAGCAGGGCATTACAAAAATTGATGATCCAATTAAAGTGAGAGAAGCAAGATAGAGAGCGAGAAAGTTTAAAGATAATAGAGGGGAAGCCAGGATGGCTCAGTGAGTTAAGCACTCACTTTGCAGTGCTGGGGATCGAGGTTCGAATCCTGGCCCCGGCCTGTGCGGACCCATGTGCTGAACTCGGGAGTGCCCCCAGCTCAGTTCTCTCTCTGTCTCTGTATCTCTCCTCTCTCTCTCTCTCTCTCTCTCTCTCTCTCTCTCTCTCTCTCTCTCTCTCTCTCTCTCTCTCTCTCTCTCTGTCAAAAACAATTAATTAATTAATTAATTAAATAAATTGTTAAAGATAATAGAGAAAACAAATACACGTGAATTATTCCATATTTATTTTACCTGGAAATGACAAGGGTAAAAATAACGCAGCCTAAAGAAATTTGGCTTGTTCTTGAGAGAGCAAGAAGGTCATTGTGGCTCTAGTGAGCAGATGGGAGGGCAAGCAGGGAGGCCAAGTTAGAAGGATACCACTATAGCTACACAGAGAGATGACAGTGGCTCATTCTAAACTTTTGAGTAAGGTAGTGTAGTGTGTTCATATTTCAAATATATGGTGGTGGTACAATCATTATGGTTTTTTATCCTTCTTTAGCAGATAAAGGAGAAAGGACCAAAGCCTAGTTCTTTATTCCTGGACTATAGTTCCCAGGAGAGAAGATGGTACCAGGGACTACCAAGAGAGAGGGCTAAAAGCTTTATTTAAGTTCCTGAACTTCATTATCACAGGATGCTTTGATAAATAGTTACCCTCCATCTGAGCCTCAGTAGCCAATCTCAGCATATGATGACTTGTGAAAAAGACGGTGTTCCAAAACCTAACTTGTCATCGTACCATCTGGACACTTTCTTAAAAAATATGTTCTGAGCCCTTCTCTAGACCTATAGAATCAAAATTCTTTAATGGTGGGGCCCAGGATCTCTTCAGATTGTTCTAATGATGGTAGTTCCAGAAACCACTGGAGCAAAATAAGTTTAAGACATCCCTTTGACTCCCAGAGATAGGTAGAGTGCATCTGGCAGCTAGTAACACGAGAGGAATCAAGTGTCAATAAAAAGGGTGGCGTATTTACATTCAGAAACTAGTGAGACCTCGGGAGAAAGCACAGTATGATATAAATAAAGTCTTTTTGGATCTAGGAATTTGATAAGCCCATATTCAGTTCCAGTGCATCTGCCTATGAGCCTGGATGTCGAGATGTGTAAATTCTCATTGCCTCAGTTTCTGTACCTATAAAATGAGGGTAGCAGTACCTAATTTTGAAGGCCACTATGGATATTATATTTAATGTCCTTAGCATGCATATCACCATGTCTGGCCCTTAGTAGGAGCTCAATTGTAATTTAGAAAAGGAGATGAAAATAAGGATCAGTAACAACTAGGAAGATTTTCTTCTCTGATGCATATTTCTACAAGAAAAGTATTTGGAGGGCAGTGGTCCCTTAGGAAAAATTTAAATGTTTCTTTTTATTTATTTATTTTTTTTGTCAAGGTTTCAATTAGGCTAAAATTGGTTTAAGGACAGAAGATAATTCTCTAGTGGCATGAAGTTTTCTAATACTGGGAATAGTTCTCTATGGAGGTCATTGGCCCTGCTTTGAGCAAAATTGTTGTTAGAGACTTGGATGAAAATGTAAATGACAGGAGTGTGGAGAAAAATCTACTTCATGAGTTACTAAACCAAGATGCCAAAAACACTGTCTAGTCATCCCAGTAGACCAAAGCAGATAAGATACAGTGTAACTGGTGGAAGAATAAAGCTCACCAGAGACCCAGGATACCATTTGTTCAAATAAAGGATGGCATAGACTTAGTAATAGTGTGAAAACTTTCTAAAAGGTTTTTTTTTTTTTTAAGATTTATTTTTATTGTTTTTGACAGAGAGAGAGATACAGAAACAGAGAGAAGAAGGAGGGCCCAGAACAGTCTCCATAGTTGCACATCATCAGTTTTTCCACATAGTTTTATTCCACAGGTGGGCTTGGGGCTGCACAGGGCAGGAACTGGGCCGGGGTCTCACCCCAGTGAGAACTGAACTGGGGATACTCCCCAGTTCAGCATATGGGTCAGCACGGCCAGGGTCAGGATTCGATCCTTGGTCCCCAGGGA